>JAGDQP010000940.1:60311-89768 GCA_022664845.1 Lepisma saccharinum | reverse complement strand
ATTAATATCCAGGACTGACGTCACAGCACGAAACCGATCACTCGCCCGACAGAGGCGCTGCTGGTATCCGGAAGGTAGTACATCTGCACATGCTCCCCGAAGCGCGCGCCAGTTGGAAACAAGAGCTTGGCTGGGAAAGACGCGTGGAAACGTATCTGGTGAAGTGTTGTTGTCGAAGTGGTAAAGTGGTGTTGTGGAAGTTCAGAAATGGAGCAAAGGGTGAACATCAAATTCTGCTTCAAACTGGGCAAAAGTCTGACAGAAACACATGCAATGTTGAAGCAAGTGTATGGTGAGCAAGCATTATCCCGTTCCCGCACATTTGAATGGTATGGACGTTTTCGGGACGGGCGCGAAAGTGTTGAAGATGACGCCCACACCGGAAGGCCGATTTCCGTGCGTACGCCTGAAACAATTGAGAAAGTTCGCGAGCTTGTAACATCGGATCGGCGACTGACTATTCGAATACTGACCAGTGAACTGAACATCGACAAAGAGGTGGTTCGCCAAATTCTGACGCAAGACCTAGGGAAACGCAAGGTGTGTTCCAGATTTGTTCCGCACTGTTTATCGGACGAACAAAAGCAACTCAGAATGGACACGTGTGGTGAACTCATCGACAACGCTGACGCTGAACCTGCTTTCCTTGATTCGATAGTAACGGGTGACGAATCGTGGTGCTACCAATACGACCCTGAAACCAAGAGACAGAGCGCAGAATGGCGGTCTCCCAGCTCCCCAAAACAGAAAAAGGTTCGATTTCAAAAATCAAAGTCATGTTAATCGCTTTTTTCGATAGTGAAGGACTAATTCATCATGAATTTGTTCCACCTGGCACTACTGTTACAGGACAGTATTACGCAGAAGTTATTGCCCGACTCCGACAAGAATTCGCAGAGTACGTCCCCGTTTTGGACAGAATGGGAGTTGGTTTCTGTTGCACGACAACACCCGCCCCCACATTACGTTGCCAGTGAAGCGGTTGTTGGCCAAGCATGAGGTAGTGGAATTGCATCATCCGGTATACTCTCCTGACTTGGCCCCCGCAGACTTTTTTTGTTCCCAAAACTCAAAACTGTGATGAAAGGAACACGGTTTGTGGATGTTGAAGACATCAAAAAGCACATGACGTCGACATTGAAGAGCCTTCCGAAAGAGGACTTTAAAAGTTGTTTCCACAACTTATACAGCCGAGCACAGAAGTGTATTACGGCAGGTGGGGATTACTTCGAAACATATTAAAAAGGTACGTTTTTCACATCACCTGTTCTGGTGTTATTAGAGCAGTCCTGGAAATTAATAGCCACACATTTCGATATATATATCGGTCTGCTTGTCAGCAGTACTTAAATCCCTTGAACATACATCAAGGCATCGAAAATGCATACATCAAGCTACTGCGAAACATTTATTTGACTGCCACATCTGTCATTAGACTACATCAAGAAAGTGAAAACTTTAAAGTTGGAAAAGGGGTAAGGCAAGGAGATTCAATTTCTCCAAAACTTTTGTGCGCTCCTGGAGAGAGAGTTCCAGAATTTAAACTGGGATGAAGTTGGAATTAAAATTAATGGCGAGTATCTTCATCACCTACGATTCGCTGATGATATAGTCCTGTTTGCTTCAAGTGCAGAAGAATTACAAACCAGAATGGAAGAACTGAGTAATGAGAGTTCGAAAATTGGCCTTAAAATAAATTTAAGTAAAACAAAAGTAATGTACAACCAACATGCTGCCAAGAACGAAATTAAGATTAACGGAGAGACAATAGGCGTAATTGATGAGAATGTTTACCTAGGCCAGCTCAAAACATGGAATGCCAAGTTGACTGATGAAATAAATAGAAGATGTAAAATGGCGTGGAGTTCGTTTGGAAGACTACACTTTATTTTCAAAAGCAAACTACCAATGTGTCTGAAGCGTAAAGTTTATAATCAATGTGTCTTACCTGTGATGATGTACGGCTGTGAAACTTAGACATTGAATGCGCAAACGAATCAAAGATTAAGAGTCACACAAAGAGCAATGGAGATATGCATGCTAGGAATAACTAGGAGGGACAGGAAGACAAATGAATGGATTCGCGCACAAACAAAGGTAGAAGATGTAATCAAGACTGAGAGGAAGATGAAGTGAAGATGGACCGGTCACATAGGTAGACGAATGTGTGTGTGTTTGTGTGTGTACAGGGTGTAAAGAAAAGATGGTTACATAATTTGCTAGGTGAATCCTCACATCGAAACAAGAAAAATGTTCATATGAACATGAGTTGAATACCGCTTCTTGGAGCCCAAATTCGACTTCTTGGATTGGTAATTACAATGAAAATTTCACGATAAATCTTAGATCCACTAAACTAACATTTAGTTTTTAGAGGGTGATTTGCATCAGTACAATGGATATTAAAAGTTACAAGGAGATGCCATTAGGTGTTCAGTGTTGCCAGCCTGGTATACTGTTTACTTTTTTCAAATGGCACTATGCGATGGTAAACATAATATGTTAAACACGGAATGCAGTGTTGCAAACTGTGAAAGTTTTCTCCCCTGTTTTGAAGAAATGTTTCAAATTTTCGTTCTTAACCTTAGAACATTCACAGTTTGATACAGTGCGTTCTGTGCTTCAGGTGTTGTGTTTACCATCACTAGTAAAGTAAATGCCATATATACAATAAACAGACGTAGTGCTATTTGAAAAAATAAGCGATATATCCGGTTGGTACCACTGGTCACTAGATGGCCTCACTTTTTTATTTCTAGTATTCACTGTATTGATTCAAATTGCTTTCCGAAAATTGAATTTTATTTTAGTGCACTTTTTAAGATTTATTAACAAATATACATTGTATTTAGCATTGCAAGGAATTAATTTTCGACTTTTAAATTTCAAATCCTGTATCTCGAAAACGATGCGGTATTCAACCTATGTTCATTTCAATTTACAGTCATATTCAATCCACTACTGGATAAGGCCTCTCCCGAAGGGAGGAATTGGTCTACTGCTATTGTCGTTATGGATATCCAAACCTATAACAATGAAGCTCTTTCAACAATGAACAAGAAAGACATTTTTTTTAAAAAAAATCGGCACGGATAGAACTCTTGAAATGGTTATAAATTTTCTTCCCTGAAAGTCAGAACTCTCTGTGCTTGAGTTTGTAGGAGCAGCATTGAAATTTCATGCAACAATGAAAATACATTAGATACGGAGATAGTGCTGCCACCTTTTGTTGAAGATCTTTGCTTTGCATTGACCTTAATACAGTAGCTACTTCTTTTCTATGATAATATCTGATCACAGTGATCTGGCGTTAACCACTTTTTGTGTAAAATATTTTTGCTCCTGCTATAGGGTCTAATGTCCTGTATACGTAAATAACCTCTGTTTCTATCTTATTGTTTCACACCCACTCCTATATATACACTGTCGGACAAAGGTATTAGAATAAAGCATTTTTTTTTCCTAAATATAATTGTGTATATGTTAAATTTAACAAAACATAAATTGTAATACAAATTTATTTCACTCATAATAATAATTTTAGCTGGAACATAAAACTGAAATGTAATTTATAAAGATTTGCAAAGGACAACAATTTTATAACCGGACCAATGTATTGGAACACCGTCAACTCAAGCAATTAAAAAATCTTGGAAATGTCCTTTTTTCTCCATGTAACTCTTTTAAAGTTTCTTTGTTATTGAATGAACAAGTTTCTTAGTTCACTCTTGGACCTACTTAGCATATTTTTTTCAATAGGACCTCCTTTTGTTCTGTTCTATTTCCAAATTAATGTTATATGACCCTGTTTAGGGTCCATTCCATTTATCCTGGATAAAATATTAAATGAGAACTCTGAGATAGAGTCTTGAAGGTCTGAGGTTTTCCTCCATCCAATCAAATGCGAGACAATTTCTGCACTCTGCATCCGGTCTTGTGTTTTTGGAAGTCAAAATCATAATACTTATGAAGGTCAATTTCTCAACACATTTCCTTCGAAAATGTGTTTTAATTTCAATGTAAACGCTGTATCTTCTATAATTACAAGTTCCATACAGTATTAAAGACCAGGGCCGGATTTATACGTCTAGGCGCCCTAGGCCCATGACTTCCAGCGCCCTCGCCCCTCCAACCTCACCACTTCCGTCATTTTCCCCTTCCTGCCCTCACATGATGACAAATGACTCTTCTCCGTCTTTTAGCCGTTAATAATAATAACAACCAGATATTAATTATTTAACTCTGGTAATGTGGTTATTTACAAAATACGGTTAAATAATATTATAACAATAAAATCATTTCATTAAATACAATGAGCAATTTTAATTAAATTATTGTAGGCTAGTTGTTGAAAATATGTTAATTACACTGAACAAGAATGTAATACAAACTATTTTTCAATTTTATTATTTACAATATTGTTATTACATTTCGTTCACGGCTTTTATGCAGCTTTAAGAAGAATCCTAGCTTCAGCCATTTTTGGATTCTACTGTTTCTAACATCACAAATGGCACATTGTAGTTTCGTGATAGATTTACAATTTTAACAATTACAAACTCTAAAATTTCCTAAATACCTTTATAAAGTTTTAAGAAAATAATTAAAAATTAACAGTTCCAATCACAATACAAAGTACTAAAGTTTCCTAAATGCATTTATAAAGTTTAAAAAATCTAAAAAATACAATTACATTACAAAACACAAGACACTTATATGTATAAGGACATACAAAAACACTTTAAAGTAAATTAAAGAATGGTAAAGTCATCATATTTTCTCCTCGCTATTTAGCATTTATTGATTCATCCTCTTTTCCACTTCTCTTTATGTAGGAAAAAAGAAACGTAGATTTACAGAATTGAACCGTGCTATGTACCGGTATCTGTTAGTAAGTATATCGGTCCACCCGCCAATTCGTTGTCCATAAGAACTACCCTGAAGTTCAAAGTTCAATAAATCTCTATGAATGGACAAAAGCGACGCTATAAACAACTCATTAGCTTCGTTGAATACGTGGGCAGCTCTTTGAATTTTAAACACCATTTCCGGGAATATTCATCTCCTGAAGATATAAAGTCAAAGTAAGGAGGAAATGTTTCTTTTGTCAAAAGACACGTTAAGATAATTTTTATCAGACCAGGATAGGGTATGGGAGGGTAGCGGCCGGTATCTTATTTAGGTGACGTTTGTCTGAAGGAATTCTGACGTTTGTCTGGTGAAACTGAAGGAAACTAAAGGGAAATGCCAGTCAGGATGATTGGCAGCCGGATTCCAAGGAAAGGTCCATTGCAGACCCGAAAATACGCTTTAGTTTCCCTCATATACAAAAATTGGCGTAAATTACGCCCTCATGCATACTTAACACAAAGTATATCTTGCTCATTAGCAGAGGTATCAATGACAGAGACTAAATGTAAAAAAAAAAGGAAAAAATGTTTTTGTATGACGAAAAAGAAAAGCATGCGGCGCTCTCTCATATACAGTAAATTTATAAATTCTTCAATGGGTGCGCCCTATGTTTTTCTTTTAAGTCATGCAGAAACAAAATTCTTTTTTTACTTTTTAGTACGATTTTTTTAAGAAAAGTATGTCTTTAAAAGTTATTTTATTAATTTTTTACCCAAATTCTAAAGTGTTCTTCAATCAGTCAAACGCCTAATCGTTGCAGGCTAGTATTTATGAGTAATATTAAAAAAATAATTCAATATGCTTTCAAATTATATAAATATATACAAATATCTGAAAGTAACAATGGAATATTGTGTTGTCACCGGACTTATGCCACTGTGCAAAATTTTATCATTGTATGATATCGGGAAATGAGTTAAATTAACGTTGGAAGATTTGGGACACCAGGAACCATTGTGAACTAAAGAAAAGAGTGTAATAATGATTGTTGGTGTGTACAAAGACAAAAATAGGAATAAATAATGTTCCTAATATAAACTCTAATCTCTGTTGTACTATTTCTAATGTAAATTAACATAACTTTAAATTACCTGAAGGTCAGGCGGTTCAAAGGTGACAGTGTTTGGCGCTCTCTCTTAATGATATTTCCTAAATATTGTTTTCGTCTCGTGTTTCAAATAACAAATTATATTTTTTCCTTGTAAAGTGCGCCCCTGAGAAAGTTTCGCCCCTAGGCCCGGGCCTAGTGGGCCTATGCATACATCCCGCCCTGTTAAAGACTATAGAATCCAACACCATAGCACTTTTTGACTCTGCCTACAATGTTTTGAGGATCCCATTCTGTAAGTGATAGCAAGCCCAGGTATAATGGCAGGGTTTCAAGAAGAAAATCGTTTGCGAATAAAGAAAATAAGATCATTTTGCAAATGTATTTGAATCAGGAGCGTATCCTGTGGGCTATCTAGACTACCGCCGCAGTCTAAACTGTGAACAAATATTTCAATCTGCACAAATAATATTAATTTACATGAAAGGGGGGCCAGAACACCTATCATCATCATTGTCTATACTATGTGTGACCTCCATACCCTCTTTGTAAATCTTATTCATTTGGCTAGTGGTAGTCCCAGCTGTGAATCCAGAATACACCACTGATTTGAATATAAAAACAGTGATTCGCGATTGAGACTGTGAACATATGATTAGATGTCCTTGATCTATTGCATTAGTATAAGCGGACCACTAGGAACTGTGGATGATATTGATAGTTACTCACTCTCTGCATGCACGACACTCATTTGATTTTCAAAATGTTTACGTGGCAAAAGCACAACGAATGGCCATCGCAATATGCCAACGTATTCATTTACATGCAAATTCCGCGGTGAGGGTACAGATCCATCCATTGGAAGACGGAAATCGTAAAGAAGTCTAGAAGTTTTCCGACTGCAAGCTAACTCGGTACAGCAAAGAAGTAGCTACACCGGTCACCAGCACAGAGAAAGGAAAGAGGAAGGAAAAATTGCAACATTCCCTCCACTCTCCTCATTATTCAAACATTCGTTCCTGTCCCAGACCCAAACTCTTGAAAATCCAATTATAGATCAAATTGGAACATCAATGGGAGAAATCTATCATTCTTCAAAATGCTGTTTTGAAAACTAAGGTACGTTATTTTAATTTTATGTATAAAAATGAGACAGTGGTGAAGTCTGCAGGGATCATCTCTTGTATTCAAAGAATATTCGCAAAAAGTCCTAAACTTCATACCATTTATGCTAAAATAAGTGAGTATTACAAATTAATAGAACAAAATTCAAAATAATACAAAACCACTCATACCTCAGTATAACAAACAAATCAAACATAAACGTATATAATACTTCTACAGTTATTCCACTGCTTTCAGAGCAAAGACATTTTGCAAATGAGTAAATGTTTCTACGAATAACATTCGTATATATACAAAATTACTGAATCAAAATAAAATAAATTTCTATTATCGCTTAATATTAACACTATTTTAATTTATAATATAAATTAAAATCTGGACAACAAGAACACCACAAATCTATTTTAAAACACTCCGTATTTTTTTTACGGATATGTCTTAAATTAAAATTCAACACGAGCAATACAAATATTGCATAATTGCTTCTTCTTTCACGAAATTATGCGAAGACCTTATCTCCTACTTCATCTAACATATCTCTCAATCGCGCATGAAGTTTAGGATTATCAAATACTTCTTTCATATTGAAAGTTTCGGGGTTCTTCATATTTTCTTCTGTCACGGAATCTATGTCTGGAATTGCCTCTTCTTCGGCCAAGACAAAAGGTAGAAGAGTGCACGCCGTCATGAAACCGAACAAAAGCTTTGATTCGAACTCTCGTTTGAGAACTTCAAAACTGGTTGCATCAGGGTTCGAACCTAATTTCCTAACCATATCGCTGAAAGTGTTATGATATATTTTCAAAAGTGTCTCCAAATGTTCATCTCTTAATTGTTTCGTTGTGCTTGTGTACAAGAAGTAAAGAAGATCAAGAACTGGTGAGGCGTAGCGAGCCATTTGAAAATCCAACAATTTCACTTCTGATACGGTTTCATTATCGCCCTCATTGTTGTATGAGAATAGCATGTTATTCACCCAACAATCACCGTGATTAAGAACAGAAACGGGTTCTTGAGGACGACAAAACTCAATGTACTTATCAAAAACGGTTTCTTTCAGTTCTTCTAGTTTTGGGATGAACTTCTCGTAACCAGCGAAAGTTTTTATCAACGAAACGATGCCCTCCATCTGTGTTTCAATGAAAGACATCTTTTCCCTATGCTCTTCACGAAACATACTTTCGCCAAACAATTTAAACTGTTCGTGGAACAGTTCTGCATTCTCACTTTTCATGGCAAATGATAGTGCATGAAATTTCCCTAGTTCACAGAAAACTAGTTTGCAATGTTTGAAATCAAGTCCCTTTTTACGTTCCACCATTTTAAACCCAAGAGGACCTAAATCTTCAAGAACAATCGCATCTTTTTCTTCATCCATTGTGGTATAAAGACAACGAGGAATACAGGACAGAAGAGGCATAGAGATGCCTCTTGACTGATGAAACTCTTCAAATGTAGGGAACACCATTTCATACATAGTTACCTCTTTCAAGAATATATTCATATCTTTTACCATTAACTTGCGGACTACATTTTCCGGAACACATTTAATAACCAGTTTGTACTGCTTACTTCCGGATTTCGTTTGAGTATTTACTGTTGCGCGGTACACAATAGTGGCGTAGTTATCTCCAGCATTGGTTCCAGCGTACACTTGGCACTGATTCACTTTAATTTGTGGGTCGTGTTCAGCTTTCGCTAAGGCTGTCTGGAAGAAGTCCTTATCTAGCCATGCATGAGCTTCGCGAACACCTGATGATGGTTCCGTCTCTGGCATGGTTTCGAGTGAAGAATTTCTTCGTCAACAAGGTTCTAGAAATAAAGGAAGATCAAAGTAAACGTTGACGAATATGGAACAATATACAGAAAAGAATTCCTATTTGCTGTAAAATGTATAAATAATGAGGGTCGATAGAGAAGTAATGCATACAGTTGAAATAGGGAAACTTTTGCGCGTGCGCAGTGCGTATTTGTTGAAGTGCTATCTACAATGCTGCTTAATTTCTGCTCGTTTGTTGTCCCTATTTTAAATCATCGTGGCTCTTAACGCAATCGTAAAATAAATGTTTTAATACGACTGGACTTTAATGTTGAAAATGTGTTAAATAGGTATTTTTTTTAGTTCGTTTAAAAATTTATAACTATATATACATTGGAAACTTATTAAAAAGAATTGTTTAGTTTTTGTTTTAGTTTTTTGAAGAAAATTCTAATATAAATGGATTCAGAACCTAGTCTAATATCCGGCACAATACGGAGTAAACGCATGGATACTTCGAATTTATTGTGACCGTTTATAGCTCTTAATCCTAGTAATGGCCCACATATTTTAGTTATTTTTTTATGGGTTGAAGCAGCACATGCGGCCTAAAGTCGTGACGTTCCTCGACGAACAATCTTCTGGGGAATGTGACATCTTGATCTAAGGACGACTTGTGTGAGCAGGACTCAAACCTGTGCCATTTCCGCACTTTCTACCCGAAGTAACTGCAAGCTAACTTGGACTAGGTTACAAATATGTCGTGTTTACATCAGCAGTGTGCGAGCAGTGAGAAATAATGAAGTCGTACACGATAGTGAGATAACATACTGATACATTTTTGCGTTTACTAGCGGACACGTAAATCGAGATCAATGAACTTAGATCTGAAAGAAGTCTCTCTGTAACTGCTTTTATTGAAGTGTTTGTGGAGCTTCTTAAAATGGCGAAAGTGAACCAAATCAAAGAACAGATCTGTCAATCTTTGGAGTAACCAAATTTAGAACGACTGAATAGATCGAGATCGCTGAAACAAAATCCGAAATTAGTTTCTACCTGGTTATGTTGTGTTACAAATGGACAAACAGGCAGATGAAGAAAGCAGAATTTAAACAGCGCCAAAAGATTTTTATGTCCGCGAAAATAATACTTATTTTATAAACTATGCGTAATATTGAGAAATTTTGTATTAGACATTCGTATTTTTAATTTTTACACAGAAAGGAATTGAGCATAATTGCTAAAAAAAAAGCTGTGGGTGAGTTAGATTTGACCATCTATACCTTTGTGACTGCACTTCGAAAATCAATTATTTCAAAAACAGATTTTGTGAATAACTTTCAGTAAACTAACTGCATAAAAGCATTAAATATAATATACTCAATTTTAGAAATATAACAAAAAAATATTCTATAAAATCTAACAGGGAGAATATTATATAACTTTGGTTGGATTTATAAAAGTAGTCGGCAGTTTCCACGCTAACTTGAGTTCCCCGTCCCTTAATGTCCTGTTTTAGACCTTCATCTTCATGAGGATTTTCACACATGACACAATCACGACACGCGATGTTTTAACCCTTTAGCACCCACGCGGTTACGGTGATGCCACACCAGGCGCGCTCTTCTTATATTTGTTAAAAAAAACAATAACTATTGTGGGGCTGCAAACTGAATATTCTTCGGATGAAGAAACATTTAGTTGTGGTATAGATTTCAACAAGGTAAGTTGTTAATCTTTACTTATTAATCTTGAATTAGTGTCTTCAATTGTCCTTGATATTGTTTTCAAATGAATTACCGTCTAATGATTGATACTTTTGCTCAAGGAGTTCTATATTACTTGATTTTGAACGGGAAATTAAGGAGAATCTTGACTTTCGTTCTTCTTGTTAATGCGACTGATATTCCCTTCGAGATATTGTTGTAGCGCGAATCCATACGAATTCCATGTACCCTCGATATAGCCGTTATATTTGGTGCCGAAACCCGGGAAGACAATTGAAAATTCTCAGTTCATTAAAATTGCTTATTCGGGGAGTGCGTCTGTACAACGAGGTTGGAACGAATAAGTTCGTGGTGACTTTAGTATATGTAAATTGACACTATTTTCTTGTGTATTGTGTGTCGGATTTGCAGGAAGACTAGGAAATTTAGCGGTAGGACCCGTTCTTCAAGTGCTTCAGAAGATAACAAAGCAGCAGTAAACCAAATTGAGAACCTGAAATTCTGTAATAACCCAGAAAGTGGATTGAATATGGCTGTGATTTATTTATATATATATAAACAGTGTCGGCCATGTAATGATGGTATAGTGCTGATTGTGTGGGAGTCCCAGGAGCAATAAATTTATCAGGACAAGTTGGAAGAGAATGTCGATGACGAGACAGTGTTGTGGGAGTGTGAAACTTGTGGTGTCCAGTCTAAACAAAGAATGAATGATAGTCTAGAAACTTATCCTTCGAGGTCCCTTGCGTCAGTGCTTTCATTGCTAACAGAAGAGATTAGAAAGCAAAGGTTCGCCATCCAGTCGAGATTGGATGTTCAGGAAGTCGCCCAACGGCAACGCTTGGAACGCATGGGTGTTCAAGAACCTGCTCTACAGCAACCGTTGAAGCTATTCAACAGCAGTTGGAACGCAACTAAGCAATCCAGTCGAAAAAATGCAGAAACTCTTCAAGAGTAGGTATAGGGCGTCATGGAGGCAGTGAAACAAGAGGTAGTAGATTTGAAGGAGACTATCGCAACTTTTCAAGTAAAGTTGGAGAATCAATTGAAGAAGTAAATATTAAGTTTATTGAATGTGTCGAGAAAATATAATTGCATACTGACGAGTTATCTAGACTGTGCGGAGAATAAAAAAAGTGGAAAAGCAGTTGAAAGAAGGATCAGTAAAAGTGATGGAAAGAACTTTGTAAACGGCGATCGCGAGTACAACGATAGCCCTTGATGAGGTAACTGAGGATATAGATGAGCGTTTTGAGAAATATTTGATATTCGAAGTTCATTTATCACCTTCGAGTGTACGAAGCTTATTTAAGTGAGATAGTGAAAAGTATAAGCGATGTCCTAGAAACCATCGTAATCGATGTGATTATGTATTAAAACATGGGTATTTTTGCTCATAAGTCTCAAAAAGATATTCAACGCGAGCAATTCGAATATTGTATAATTGCTCCTTCTCTCACGAAATTATAACAGGACCTTATCCCCTATCTCATCTAACATATCTTTCAATCGAGCATGAAATTTAGGATTAGCAAATACGGCCTTCGAATTGAGGGTGACAGATCTCTTAATAGTTTCCTCTTTCACGGAATCTAAGTCTGGAATTTGTTCGCCTTGGGCCAGAACTAGAGGCAACATCGAGCAAGCTGTTAGGAAACCGAACAAAAGCTTTGATTCGAACTCTCGTTTAAGAAATTCAGAACTGATTGCATCAGGATTCGAACCCAATTTTCTAACAGTATCGTCGAAAGTGTTATGATATATTTTCAAAAGCTCATCCAAATGTTCTTCTCTTAGCTGTTTCGTTGTACTACTGTACAAAAAGAAGAGAAGATCAAGAACTGGTGAGGCGTAGCGAGCCTGCTGAAAATCGAACAATTTTACTTCTGATGTGGTTTCAGAATCACCCTCCTTGTTGTATGAGAATAGCATGTTATTCATCCAACAATCACCGTGATTAAGAACAGAAACGGGTTCTTTTGGGCGACAAAAGTCCAAAAACTTATCAAAAAGGGTCGTTTTCAATTCTTCTACCTTTGGGATGTACTTCTCGTAGCCAGCAAAGGTTTTTATCGTTGAGATGATGTTCTCCATCTGTGCTTCAATGAACATAGACATCCTTTTCCGATTCGTTTCGCAAAACATTTTTTCCTCAAACAAGTTAAACTTTTCTTGAAACTGTTCCAGATTCTCACTCTTCATGGTGAATGATAGTGCATGAAATTTACCTAGTTCACAGAAAACTAATTTGCATTGATTGAAATTAAGTCCTTTCTTTCCATCACCCATCTTAAACCCAAGAGGACCTAAATCTTCAAGAACAATCGCTTCTCTTTCTTTATCCATTACGGTATAAAGGCAACGAGGAATACAGGACAAAAGAGGCGAAGAGATGCCTTTTGACTGATGAAACTCTTCAAATGTAGGAAACACCATTTTATACATAGTAACCTCCTTCAAGAATATATTCATATCTTTTAACATCAACTTACGGATTTCATTGTCCGGAACACATTTAATAACCAGTTTGTACTGCTTACTTCCGGATTTCGTTTGAGTGTCTACTGTTGCACGGTACACTTGAGTGGTATAGTCAACTCCAGCACTGGTTCCAGCGTACACTTGGCACTTATTTACTTTAAGTTGAGGATTGTTTTCAGCTTTTCTTAAGACTGTCTGGAAGAAGTCCTTATCTAGCCAGGAATGAGTTTCAGGAAACCCGATGATGGTTCAGGCTCTGACATGACTGCAAGTGAAGAGTTTGCACGTCAGCAAAATTCTAGAAATACAGAAGGAACATGTGAGCTTTGACGAAAAGGTGAGAATGTACAACAATGACTAATTGCTTCACTATTTTGAAATAAACGAGGGTCAATTGATAAGCAATGCCTAGAATTAGAATTGGGAATGGTTTACGCATGCGCATTGAGAATTTGTTGAAGCGTTCTCTGCAAATGTGTAATTTCTACTCGTATCATGTTTCCCCTCTTTAAATCAATGGAATCACATTAGGAAAAAATTAAAGCGACTGGATTTGTGGTGTTGGAAGTGTGTTAAATAGGAATTCGTTTTAGGTGATTTATAAATTTATACTGAAAACAAATTAAGCGGAATTAGTTAAATATTTCTTTGTTTCCATATTACTGGAACAGACAGTTGAGAGCTTCGGCTCTCCTCTCCCAAGACGTCTGGTCAGCGTGGGAGCAGTAGACCACCTCCTCCCTCTGGGAGAGGCCTCATCCAGTAGTGGATTGAATATGGCTGTGTATTATATATATATATATATATATTGCTATCCATATCTATATTTACATCAAATTAAGCAGATATCCCCCTTGCAGTAGTAAGATCAAAATATTACTTAAATGCCTAAGATAGGGTGATGTTGACCCAATAAGTATTTATAATGTTAAGGCCAGAAAACTGATCAAAAATAAAATCTCTGGCGACTACTTTCAGGCGCTGGTTCTTTCCAGTAGTAGTCACCAGTGCTACCAAACGGTAGGTTTCAAAATCACGTGCTGTTAAGCAAATACCCTTTAATTTTTAGCGCAGACGAAAATAAGTAAGCGGTATAGGTCTATATTATTATTTAGTCTATGCTTCAGGTAAGTTCCTACATTAACTAGAATAACATATTATTCAGGCGGGATGCACTCCTTGAACTAGTGCACATTTTTGCGTTCGAGTGGGTAGTGCAGCTTACACCTCAAGTGTTCGGATGGGCGGCATGAGTACAAGTAGTGTAACCCAGTGCAAAACAGTTTATGTCCCTGCTTGGGAACGAGTGTAACTGGGTGCAGACAATTGAAAGTCGTGCTGTGTTCTCAGTGTATGTGTGAGAGAATGGATTACAAATGGCTTTACTTGCTAGCAGGAAGAAATAACCACCTGTCCGTTCGGGCGGGAACTGCAAGGGATTTTATGAATAGAGACTGAGATGCCACATTCACCAACACGTTTCTGTACCAGAGCAGATAGTGCAACACCGAGCAGACCACCTGAACAAACCTTTGGTCGAGTGACAAAATCTCAGTGCATTTTTGTGCAGGCGATTTGGTCCTTCGATTTATAACTACACCTGCTTCTCATTCATTCTGCTACTAGTGTTGGCAGAACAAAGATGTTAATACCACAGAAACGTTATGCGCAAGGATTGGTTATAAGAAAATTGAGGCTATGAAGGTGGAAATGAGTTCATCCTTTACGTAAGAAGAGACTGACACTTGGGCAATTTAATCGTTTGCAAGGTACGTTAAGAAACAACCCAGATAATTTTTTTACTATTACTGGATGGAACGGTAAGAAGCAAAAGATGTTTTTAACACTCTGTATTGGTAAAACTTTATTGGAAATACGTTAGTAGACTGGAAGATAAATAAATGTAATTATGTTGCTGACTCTTTCTTCCTTGCTAAGTTCCTCATATGTCGTGGCAAAAAGAAGCGAGCAATGAAAACTGTCAGCCCTGTTGAAAATCGAGGGACCAAGTAGCCCAATGCGCGGTGGTATAGATGGAAAGCGACTCTAGCTCCTACACAAGATCAATCAGTCTTCAAAAGGGCGGTGTTGAAAAGTGAGGTAGGTCATTTTAATTTGATGTGTACACACCAGAAACTGTTCGAGTCTATAGACATTGAATTGAATTCATTTATGGTCTTTCGGTATCTTTGACTCAAGTCGGAATAGGGTAAGGAAGATGATGGGGAAAGTTAAGGTGTCATCCCAGCATTCGCTGGTGTAACTTATGAAAATACTGAATACCCTCAGCCAGAATAATCGATCGCGGGGTTCAAACCAATATGCCTAAACATTACTGATTCAAAATCAGCAGCGTTACCGCTTGGGGCACTAGGACTGGCTAGAGTCTACAGAAAATCTCGAATTCAATACATTTAATAAAATTTATTTGAAAATAATTGAGTATTACAATTTAGTATAACAAGATACAAGACAATACAAAAGACACATTCTGCATACAAAACAATAAATTTACAAAAGACTGGTAATACAAATAACGAACCAATACTTCATTACTACAAACAACATGAGCTCCCTAAGTATGCTGAATTATAAAAAAAATCATAAAACATACACGTATTAAATAGTTCCACAGTTTTTCCATTGCTTCTAGAGTAAAAACAGTTTGCAAATTAATGTACAACTAACATTTTTATACACAAACGTTATTAAATCGAAACCGCATGTATTTCTATATTCTTAGTAACAATCTAACATAATTTAAAATTTTTAAAAACGAATTAGAATCTAGACAACAAGACCTCTAAAAATGTATTTTAAAACATTGGGTATTTTTACGTACATGTCTCTCAATTTAATATTTAACAGGAATAATTCAAATATTCCATATTCTTCTCTCATAAAATTATAAAAAGACCTTATGACCTATCTCATCAAACATATCTTTCAATCGCTCATGAAGTTTAGGATTACCAAATATGACGCTCGTATTAAGTGTTTCAGGGTTCTTCAGATTTTCCTCTGTGATCGAATCTAAGTCTGGAATTGCTACATCTTCGGCCAGAACTAGAGGTAAAATATTGCAAGCTATCAAGAAACCGAACAAAAGCTTTGACTCGAAGTCGCGTTTAAGGACTTCAAAACTGATTGCATCAGGATTCGAACCTAATTTTCTAACAGCATCGTCGAAAGTGCTGTGATATATTTTCAATAGCTCCTCCAAATGTTCATCTCTTAACTGTTTCGTTGTGCTTGTGTACAAAAAGTAGATGAGATCAAGAACTGGTGAGGCGTAGCGAGCTATTTGAAAATCTAACAATTTCACTGCTGATACCGTTTCATTTTTGTATGAGAATAGCATGTTATTCACCCAACAATCACCATGGTTAAGAACAGAAACTGGTTCTTGGGGGCAACAAAACTCAATGTACTTATCAAAAATGGTTTCTTTCAGTTCTTCTAGTTTCGGGATAAACTTTTCATAACCAGCAAAAGTCTTTACCGTTGAAACGATGTTCTCCATCTGGTGTCCAATGAACACAGTCATCTTCTCCCGATTCGCTTCACAATAAATACTTTCGCCAAACAATTTAAACTTTTCTTGGAACAATTCCAGATTCTCGTTTTTCATGGCGAATGATAGTGCATGAAATTTACCTAGTTCACAGAAAACTAGTTTGCAATGATTGAAATCAAGTCCCTTTTTACGTTCACCCATCTTAAACCCAAGAGGACCTAAATCTTCAAGAACAATCGCATCTCTTTCTTCATCCATTATGGTATAAAGGCAACGAGGAATACAGGAAAGAAGAGGTGATGTTATACCTTTTGATCGATGAAACTCTTCAAATGTAGGAAACACCATTTCGTACATAGTAACCTCTTTCAAGAATATATCCATATCTTTTACAAATTCCCTCCGGAGTTCGTTTTCTGGAACACATTTAATAACCAGTTTGTACTCTT
Source organism: Lepisma saccharinum (assembly GCA_022664845.1). Lineage (NCBI taxonomy): Eukaryota > Metazoa > Arthropoda > Insecta > Zygentoma > Lepismatidae > Lepisma > Lepisma saccharinum. Next base: position 72,751 of record JAGDQP010000940.1, on the reverse strand, counting down.
TATTTCCAGTCTTCGTTTGAACGTCTACCGTTGCACGGTAGACAATAGTGGCGTAGTTATCTCCTGCATTGGTTCCAGAGTACACTTGGCATTGATTTACCTTAAGTTGAGGATCGTTTTCAGCTTTCCTTAAGGCTGTTTGGAAGAAGTCCTTATCTAGCCAGGAATGAGCTTCACGAACACCCGATGATGGTTCAGTCTGTGGCATTGCTGCAAGTGAAGAGTTTCTTCGTCAACAAGATTCTAGAAATAGAGAAGAAACAAAGTGAACGTTCACGAAACGAGAGAATACACAGACAATAATGGGTATTTGCTGTACAATTTTTAAATAATCATCAAGTCATGGTCAAGAGGCAAGCAGTATAATGTGCTCTAAATATCGAGGGATGCAAGAATTAACTTTCCGTGATGACAGAAATGAGGCAGCATATTCAACAAATGATTCCTGTGTTAATCTCCGAAACTTTAACGAATTGATTAAGTCGATTAGCCAAACTGATCCGACGTTGCAAGAGTATCTTGATCAAGTCATTATTAACAGCAAAAGGAAGATAAAGAATTTGAAGTCGAAGAAAAAATAAGATTCTGGCAAATTGAACAAAGGCCGAGGTTCTCAGTTGGCTTTCTTGAATTCAACTAATGTCAGCTCTATTATAAATTTCTTCGATCGTCATCCCAAATAAGTTATTAGCTGTTACATTAATCAAGTTTTCATTTAGGAATTAATTATGGACACACTCAGATGTGTCTGCTTACGTACTCATGACCAATGATTCGCCGTAATTAATCATGTGATAGGAACGTCAAGAAGCAAGTTCTTTGTTTGTTTGGATTGCATTCTTCTGAAAGAAACTATATCAATGGCAACCTTCAAAATATATTGCAAGACAATGATATCCCTCCTGATAACTTCACCAATGACAGTTGAGATGGAACAAGTAATATGCTTGGAGAATATGAAGAAGTGGTTTAATTTTTATAGCAAAAAAATCCCAACCAAATCCGTGAATAATGCAGAAGCCATATAGTCAATTGCTCATTTGTAACATGGCGTCTCGCACTGTGGTACCTATTACATATTTTTTAATTCGAAACATACATGCAGCCTCAGTTCGAAACCAAACTTGACCTTTCTGTTGTCTTTTCAAGACTTCTTACAAGAAAATCGAGGAATGGGAAAATGTAATGGAAGAAAGAGAAAGGTCAAGTAAATGTATTCCCTTGATTGCCATCGGTGCCGCCACGAGGTGACTGAACAAAGAAACTGCCACCACCAAGTTATATGGAAGTTATGAAAAAAGTATGAACTCCTGTACCTTCGACTTTTACGTGTCAGACGCAGTGGCGGCGATAAGGGCCGCGCGAGCCCCGCCGCGCGGTGCCCCCAACCAACTAATAAAATATAATTATTCGATGAAAATAATAGGCCTCGATTTCACAAAAGTCACAGATTTGTAATTTGTACGAAATCGTGAGAGAGAAAAGATACAATTGTCCAAGATCGATAAAATAACTAAGTAAATAACGCTGAACAGTATTGTTTTCCGGGGCCCCGTCCGTTGAACGGCGCCCCAAAACTAATGTGGGACCGAATAATACATTACCTTTACCAAGAAATAAAAATTTAATTGGGTCAAAGACCGTATTTAATAACAAAAAACTTACGAACGATAATGTATAACAGAGGGAATAAAAGTTTATAAACAGTTTTCTGTATTAGAATTACTTTCGAGGGCCGCCAATCACTTAGAAATAATTACATTACCTATTAGTGATTAATACTGTATCAATGATACAAATTAAGGGTCATCTGGAAAATTTCAAAAGCTTTGCAGAAAGAAACAGCTAGTCTTGATAAAGCGTGTCGTTATTTGAGCCACGCATCTGATAAAATAATTTGAAAGTTTTAAGAGGAGACGATTCTTGCTTTCGGACTGATCCAAAAAAGTTAGCACAGTCGTGGAACATCTCTTGTGAAATGAAACACAAACGAAAGAGATCTGTCAAACGCTTTTTTGATGAAGTAACAGTCGACCACAGAATTGATGTTCCAATAAAGACATTTGAAATAACAGTACCGTACTTAACGCCACCGTAGACATTGTGATAAACCAGCTGGAACTGAGATTCCAAAGTTTGGGTTGCATTGTAGAAAGGGTTTCTTTCCTATCATCTGAAGAAGTAGTAAACTTAACACACGAAGAAGTAGTACAGAGATGTAAGACTCCTGTAAATATGTATCCAGCAGATCTCTCAAAATCATTGCCTGACTAAGTAATATCTTTTAGAACATTGCTAGGAAAAGAAGTGAAAAGGAAAACGTCAGGGAAGTAATGAATTTACTTGTTATTATTTTTGCCTGACTACTGCTCTACAACTTCACTTAACCATTCTACACTGAAAAAAATTATTGCCACCCCAAAAGGTGTAATAGAACACCTCTACACCAATTCCAATGCTGGGTAACACCAATTCTAGTGTTGGTTAACACCATCCGGGGTGTCGAACACCGTTTCTGGTGTCGACAAACACCTCTACCGGTATTCAGAAACACCGTTAGGAGTGTTAATAAACTCCATTGAAGGTGTTCCCTAACACTTCTAGCGGTGCACTTTAACACTCCTAACGGTGTTTCTGAATACCAGTAGAGGTGTTTGTCAGCACCAGAAACGGTGTTCGACACCCCGGATGGTGTTAACCAACACTAGAATTGGTGTTACCCAGCACTGGAATTGGTGTAGAGGTAGAGGTGTTCTATTACACCTTTTGGGGTGGCAATAAACTCCAATATTTTTTCAGTGAAGTCAAACAGCTACAGCAGAGAGAAGCTTGTCTAAAATAAGTTTGATAAAGTCATATCTAACAAGTACCATGAAGCAAATGCGTTTAAGTAACATTGAGCATTGAACACGAAGAAATGTAAAAGATCAATATCAGTAAAGTAGTCGACCAGTTTCTTACGTTAAAAATGAAGAAGATTAGAAGAACAGTAAGCTAACTATGGACCTACATTTCAATCTGTATATGTAAATGCCAACACTGTAAATAAAATAACGTAGAGTATAGAACTCTGACTATTACTGTAAACTAAATTGTGTGCAGAAATGAAGAGTGTGTTTGTGCTGAAATTTGAACTGTGCTAAAAAGTAGTGAAAGGCGAAAGGAAGTTATAAAAAAAATATTATGGTGCCTGTAATTGCAGGTGACAAATTATTTAAATTAAGGTAAGTTTCTAAGTTGTATGTTTTCTATTTTCTTGTTACTTAGACGCGACTGTAGTATGTTATTTTAATGGTTTCTCAATTTTTTGTCGAAGCTCTCACTGTCTTTTTATGACAGCACCTCCCGAATTGCATCAAGATGCTGGGTGGGCATCGTTCCAGACCCTCACGCTTTAGAAAGATTACCTTGGCAGAGCCGGGAATCGAACCCGGGACCTCATGATCAGCAATCAATGACGGTAACCAGTAGACCAGCGGGGCGGATATATATCAGATATGGTGTAATTTTAAGCATTTTATTAAAGGACCCCTTATTTTTTCCGCGGGAGGGGGGGTAATTGCTTACCACCGCCACTGGTCAGACGCGCATATTCATATTCGCCGACGCCGCCTATACCGAGCCGATGTCTCATCGTAAAAAAAAATGCCCTGGCCGGCCCCCTTCCCCTTTCTGGCTACCGCCGCCGCAACTGGTTAAATGCTCGGTATCCTTAATGTGGATCCAATACGTGCCTGATCATGACAATTCAAAACTTTCCCGGTAAAATGTCATTTCTCAGAAATTCTGTAAATGTGACTTTGGTACTTTTAGCAATAACCCCACGATATATTAACAGATAATACGCTACAGTTTAAAGTGTCGAAGCTCTAACGTATTATTTTTTTTTTTATGTATAATTTTGATGTTGCCAAGTGAACAAAGTTATCTGTTTTAGGAATTGTTTAGTATTGATCTTCAAAAAGGTAGAGAACCGCATTCTTTGTTACTGTTTTAGGAGATGGACTTGCAACTGCGGTCGAGTTTATCACATGTGTAAGGAATTACGTCCTTTGGCGAGTAATCTTCCGGGAATGGTAGTGCCTTCATTTAGATACCATGCCGGAATTCGGTCGGTGAACCAGAAAAATTGTAGAACCTTAAGATGGCTTTCGTGAGTGGATTGAAAATCCGTGGAACTTTTGCAGTGCTTATTCTAAAGTATCCGCGAGGCCGCTTGCGTCACAAATCACATCAGGAGTGTGAGAGCAGTAATAAATATCAACATTCGTACACAATAGCCACATTGCAATTTCGTGCAACAATAAAAAATGCACATTAGAGACATAGAGAGGTAGTGCTGCCATCTACTTTTTTCACTAACCTTAACATTTCCAATTTCTTATTTGGATATAACTTCCACTTGTGATTTGTTAACCCGACATAGCTTATGTCCTTATCTCTCGAGATACGACGTCACTTGTGTCGATGTCGTATTAACTTTGAGCGCTCCGACACTACGCATAATACGACACTTCTTCAAAATAACATTTGTTTTGTCGTGATGTGAGGAATCATGTTCCGAAGTTTCCCCTCACTATTTTAGAACACTCGTGTATAATCCTCCCTGTTTTGTTATTGTTCACCACGCTACTGCTTTAAATAAACGCAGTGCCTTTGATAGACACGACACAAACAACTTAAATAATAATCATCATTCGATATCTTTATGCTTTAATCACTCATCAATATCCCTGAAGATGGAGTCAGATTAGTCCTCGAGACGCCGAAGAAGACATTGTTTCTTGATAACACTGGATGAAAATCCATCAAAAACATTTGAAAACTAAACTGCGTGATTCGAACGCTCGTAGAGGGTGACTTTAATTCAAAGTGAATGTCACCTGACCAACACAACTAGCCCAATTTACCGCTTTATCTAGCCTTTGAAACTGGAGCTCGCTATTTCCTTCTTCAAGTAGGTCGCTTCCCAGATGATATCACGATGCTGTGTCAAAATCTAAATTAAGATCCCTCCTCCCACTACCGAAACACTACCGCACTGAAAGCTACTAACTACTGGACCAAGCAACAGGAAGTGTCCTTGACATAATCTTAACAATTAAGGACATTTCCAAAGAATGGGCTTCATATTTCATAGATCACAAATTCTTTTACAATACATACTCCCAAATCACATTAAGGGTTCTTTCAGACGGAGCCACTCACTAGCAGCGATGCTAAAAGAAGCGCATTTCACTGAGAACCACGAATGGAGTGCAGTAGTTCTGCTAACTGACGTCGGTGACGCTGCAAGGTCGAGGCCACTAGCACTCCGCACTAACTTCCGTTCGCAGCGCTGCTTAGTGGCTTCGTCTGAAAGAAGTCTATTTTTACAATAAACTCTGGCGTGTATGAAATGCATTTGAATGGGAAAGATACTAGTTGTATAAAGATTTTGTCCATATTTGTATTCTAATATTCTCTACTTTAATACTGTAAGTACCCAAATAGTACCCTATAACGAATTGAACGGCTGTTCATCTTATCATTGTAAAACTTGATCCATACTGGTACAAAATACATTGTTGCATATCAGTGGCGCATCCAGGATTTTGGTAAGGAGGGGAGCGCAGGAGCAATAGACCAGGGACATTTTCGATATTCTTCCTTTCTAAGTGATTTTTTTAAAAGTATAAATATATCATATTGCTATTTTATCATAGAACATAAAACCGGTATTCCCCAAAATTGATATTTTTTTTTATAAATTAGACTTGTGCGGAAACAAATCGAAGACTTTTCTAAGATAAATGGTTGAAATGATGATGTAAAAAAATATTTTCCTTTGAGGTTGTGGTACGCGTCCTCCGCGCCTCGTCTCTGGATCCGCCATTGTTGCTTATTCATGAAGACTAAATAAATAAGAAGTATATCAGAAATCGTCATTAAAATGCTATTTATTATCACACATAATTGCTATAACGGTTAATACTGACAAGATTAAAGCAGTTTCCAACAACTTAAATTCTAAATACTTATAATTCTTTGAACCCAGCTATTCTTCATTTCACAATAATTGTTTTTTTTTTCATTTGATATATATTTACGTTACGTAAACAAATAATCAGGATAGCATTACCAAACAATGCACACTTAGTGTTTGAAGGAGGGAAACTCTGATTATTTTTGTGACAATAGAATATCTCAATTTATCTTCACAAATGTCTTTGAATACACATTTTATTCCTGACATCAAGAACTTAATTAAGAGCAAAACCAGAACCCCTCCCCCCCCAAAAAAAAACTTGCCTGTTCACAAAGTGAAAAAAAAAGTCTAGTTTGTAACGAGTTCTTATGGTTTTACCATGTTGTGCTCCATTTATCTTGCTACTACGAGATGTCAGCGTTGGGTGAGTGAAGCGAATGCTGTCTTGTAATCAAAGGACCCTGGGTTCGATACTAGGTGGGGATGCAAGGGGTTTGGAGTACACTCTAAATTGTAGGTCTAGTTTTTAAGACATCACCATCCGATGGAAGACAATGACAAACCATCATCCGTTCGCCTTATTTAGTAATCTTCGGATCATACACTTCCAAAGCCCATTCTTTGCGCAGAACAGCCAACAACAGACAGAGCAGAGGAGTTAGTCGCGTCCCAAAAAACAGGGTTACCATCCTATTTCGTTCCAGAGAAGGAACGTTTGACTATAAATGGAGCACAACAGCAGACACAAAAAATTTTGCTTTACCTTTTGTTTTGAAGAGCTAATTTCTGTAAAATTTTATAATTTTGTTATAGGTTTCCATAAAGTAATGAAACGTAACGAAACTAACAATTTGGTTAAGAAGAGATTACCTTGATAAGAATTTAAATAATTAATGATATGAATGAGCAGAGGGTTTAGAGAAATGCTTACGTAAGATTATCATGAAAACATCGTGTAGATTTACTGACTTAAACAGTTATTTGGCCAACGAAATAACGATAAGAACTTTGACAAGTCTTACGTAAGCACAAGGGGAGGGCTTGAGTGTCTGCTTATTTTTGCTTACAAGATTACTAAGAATGTGCTTAGGAAATACTTAAACGTTGCCCTAAGCTCCACTAAACTCAGAATACTATGGTACTTTCCTCAGGTTTAAAATACGTTTTAGGTTTTCTATTGGAGTGGTGTAAGAGATTGCTGCAAACCAATTAATTACATGCACTTTAGTCTCACAGAATAAATACTGTTAATAATAATTATCTTCATGAATTGTAATAACATAAAGGCCTGATGACTGACAAGATATACACAGAACAAAATCCTCACAAGGCGTGAACACAATAAGATATAGACAGAGGTTCGTAAAAGTTTCGTTGCCAAAACAGCAATGTTCATCGGACTGAGACTGTAAGAGGTGCTGTGTCTCATGAAGATTGTTGTTTTGGCATCGAGTATGTTACGAAACTCTGTTTATATCTTATTGTGTATTCACACCTTGTGAGGATTTTGTTATGTGTATATCTTCTTCATAAACTATAAAGGTAATAAACACTAGCTTTCAAATAGTTGTTCAGAATCTTAAAGTATGCGTAGACGTTCATAGTATTATTGACGAAGTAAACCCTTCCCTAGTTCTACTGAAAATATGCATGACACTCCATCCACAATATGATACGGCATCCGCATATCATGGCACTTCATCCTCATGTCATGAAACTTCATCCTCGTATTATGATACTTCTGTCTCCAACATGACATTTCACCCAACCATGGCACTTCATCCTTATGACACTTCAACCCAAACATGACAGACACTTCATCCCCACTTCATTACACTTCATTCCAATATCACGATACTTCATCCCGAACATAACACTTCATCCCCGCATAAAGATATTTCATATCCAACATGAAACTTGATCCTCAACGTGACATTTCATCCGATATAACACTTGATCACTAACATGATACTTTATCCCAACTTCATGATATATCATCCACATATTTACTATCTGATACGTATGTTAGTACGTATTCATGTAAAATTAGAAATTGTACTGGAGAAAAACGTCGTAAGGACGCTGTACACAGTCCTGCTTGAAATCGTAATAAAAGACCTAAGACTAAATGAAACATACCAACCGACACTATGAAATGCTGAGTACTATTAAGTAATCATAGCAATATTTTATCCCCTATTTCGTCTATTATCTCCTTGAAACGCAACTGTACTATTGGATTTGTATACAAATTTTCGTTACTAAATATCCCATCTATCTTCATGTCCTCTTTGGTTATTGAATCCATGTCAGGAACGGAATCATTCTGTGCTAATATCAGAGGCACAGCAATGCATGCCAGTATAAACCCAAACATAAGGCTTGAATCAAACTCTTTCATTAACACGTCAAAGGTGAACTTATTCGATTTACATCCTAGCTTTGTAACCGAATCACAAACCGTTTGGTGATAAATCTTCAGGAGATCTTCAAGATGCTCATCTCTGAGTTGTTTAGTGGTGCTATTGTACAGGAAATACACAAGATCCATGGCAGGTGAGGTATAACGGACAATTTGGAAGTCCAGTAACTTCACACCTAGCGGCTCAATGGGATTGTCTTCGTTATAGCAGAACATGATATTGTTCACCAAACAGTCACCGTGACAAAGGACAGCAAACGGCTCGACGCCACGGCAAGATTTCATTAATTCATCAATCGCTGAAGATTTCAATTGTTCCAATTTTGGAACGAATTTCTGGTACCTATCATCAAATTTCTTTACCATCTCTGTGATACGTTCTAGTGGTCCTGAAATAAACCCGCGAAAAAGCTCTTTGTTCTCTTCAGTATAGACTGATTCACGAAATGGATGAATGAAATTTTCTTGGAACTTTTGGAAATTACTGTCTTTCATTGCATAAGAGAAAGCATGAAACTTGCCCAGCTCTTGAAAGACCAATTTACAATGATTGAAATCGAGTCCTGATTGTCGACTACCCATTCGAAATCCAAGAGGTTTCAAATCTTCAAGGACAATACACCATTTATCCAGATCTTCGTCATCCTTTTCTGTGTAGACACAATATGGAACTGAGGGCAGAAGGGATGATGTCACGCCTTTCTTCTGTTCAAACTTTCGAAACGTTGGCAATACTTTTTCATATATGTTAACTTCCTTCACAAACACTCCAGAGGACTTCATCATTGATTTCCGGAATTCGTTTTCTGGGACACACTTAATGTATACTTTGTATTCCTTGTTGTGGTTTCCTGTATGAGTTGTTATTGTGGCACCGTACACGGTAGATGAGTAGTTTTCTCCAGGATCCGTACCAGGATATACTTTGTAATCAGTCACCAGCAGTGCAGGATCGTTGTATGCATTTCTGAGCGCAGTCTGGAAGAAGTCCTTATTTAGCCAGGCATGAACACTGCGAATTGGTTGGTTACTTGACATGACTAATGCCTCAACAAGATCTGAAAATAGACGAATAAGAACTAAGAAAGAAGTACCTAATCAACTGCAATCGTATTTGATTTGCTCCACAAAGGACAAACACAGGGTCCATAAACACATATATCCTTTTTTTACCAGGGCATATCTTCTGTTTTGATAATAAAATAGGAGTGGGCGTGGACTGAAAGTACAACATTATCCTGGTATTCTATAAATTCATAAAATTTAATAAATGTTTACAAAGTGTAAGAAAAACTTTAAACACAATGAGTTCTTTCATGCTTATAGATGTACAGTATATGAACTCATGTTTAGTGTACTTGATTTGTTACTCGGTGAGTTCGCTCATGTTAGCTAAATGTTCCGTTAACTCACGTTTACTGGACATCATTTTTTTCTTAATTGAATCGGTACTTGGAAGGAGAAAATAAACGCAAAAATGGCAGGAGTCGTTTTTAGTGGGAAAATGTGACTTAATGAATAGCTTCACACTGTCAGAGGCTTGAAAGAAATTATGGATTGTATAAATAATTTCTTTCTTTGAACTGGTGTTGTGTATCCATTCAATAAGCAACGTTTCACGCAAAAAACAGGGCATTTTCTTTTCTGGAGTTTATTTCCTTCTTGTAGCTACCAATTCAATGATTGAACTATTTTCGAAAGAAAGTTGTAACGAATTTGGCGTTTGCAGGTCCGGCATATACTTTCCAATAGCAAAAAAGTGATCTCTGGATTTGGACACCCTTCCCCACACAAAATGTTTGAGATGAGGGTAGGGACAATTTATTATTATTATTATTTAGTTTTTGAAAAAGGCATCAACGCTTGTGTGCTTCATGAAATATGGTAACCCTGGACAAACAACACTTTCTGTTTGTAGAAAGTATCAACATGCACGGCAGTGCATGAGCCAAGTTCTTCACGTCAGAAAACGTCAGCACTGCCAGAAGCATGTTATACAGGAACAAGAGTTTATGGCAAAATCGACGATTTGGGGGCCCCGTAAGAAAAAAGATGTTAAAGATAGGAATATGAGTTTTTGCCGTTAAGGAGATATGGTAAATATGTGCAGATGTACAAAATTTCATATTCGTATCTCAAACTATGTTCTAGTTGTGGACCCCTGAAATTGCACATTTTAGGCTAACTGACTCACTCACTCACTCACTCACTGACTGACTCACTCATCATATTGTTTAGGGTGTTTGGAGTAAGCTAGAAACATGAAATTTGGTACGAAGGTAGAGGATGATCAGTAGATAAAGGAAAAATTCCGACATTTTGAAAAGGTCGCCATCTTGGATTCAAAATGGCCGCCAAACCTAAAATTTTAAAGAATACACAGCCTAAACGGCTGCCGCTAGAATAATGAAATTTAGTTTGACAGTACAACATTATTAGTAGATTATGAAAATATTACAAAATATCTCTAAAGACGCCATCTTGGATCCAAAATGGCGGACGTCATAAATCCATTTTTCAACTGTTTGAGCCAGAGATACGAAATTTGGCATAATGATGTATTATCAAGAGTAGTTTAGGAAAACATAACAACGTTTTAAAAAATTCACCATCTTTGATTCAAAATGGCAGCTGAAATACCATTTTTCACATCGTTCGAGATAGAGAAATGAAATTTGGTATGACAGTGTATCATCACGAATATGTCACGAAAATATAAGAAAACGTTAAAAATGTGTCCATCTTTTATCCAAAATGCCCGCCTAAGCCCCACTTTATAACGACTGAAGCTAGAGAAACGAAATTTGGTATGAAGGTGTACTATTACGAGTAGGTTAGAATAAATTCGGCTCGTCTCCCCTACTAGGGTACAGTTCCCAGCTGGAGCCCGATTGCGATAAAGGGTGCGCCCCAGCGAGGCCATCTTGGAATTCTGGGGGGCAGCGCCCCAATGAGGCGAAGCGAGTGTGCGAGTGAGCGAGCGATATACATTACACAAGTGTAAAAATCTGCGAAATACGAGCAAAAGCACCAGGGGTGCAAACTGTCCAGTCAACTCCTTCAACCTTAAAAAGTGGTGAAATGGAATATGGATGAGCCTAGTTCCTCGCGCCAATTTCCAATACTCCTGCGTGTCCCACCAAGTTTTACTCGTCACTAACGTTAGCACTGCCAGGAGCATGTTATACAGGCAGAATGTGGAAGTTTCCCTATTCGGACGCAGCGCTCTGGAGTATGAGGGAATATTTGCATCATGTGGCGCAGTGCACTGCAGATTCTGGTTGTGATAAAAAGACGCAGTTAATCCAAACTCCTCAAGTTCGACGCGCGGCCTGCCGTGGGATTCTTGGCGCAGCGACGCGAGCGAATCGAGGGGAGTATCAACACGTACGGCAGTGCATGCAGCCGAGTTCCGCGTCTCACAAAACGTCAGCATGCTATACAGGAACAAGAGTTTATTGCGAAATCAGCGATTTTCAGTTTCTGTAAGAAAAAAGATGTTAAAAATTGAAATATGAAATTTCGAAGTATGACGGTATATCATCACTAGTAGATTACAAAATATCTGCAAAGACATCATTTTGAATCCAAAATGGCTGACTTCATAATCCATTTTCCAGAACGTTTGAACTAGGGATACGAAATTTGGCATAAAGGTGTATTAACAAGAGTAGTTTAGGAATAATTTACATTTTTGAAAAAGTTGTTAACTTGGATCAAAATGGCCACACAAAAACTTTTTCCACACCATTCGAGCTATAGAAATGAAATTTGGTATGAAGGTGTACCATTACAAGTAGGTAACGGCAATGTAAGAAAACTTTTTAAAAATCGCTTTCTTTAATTCAACATAGCCGCCCAAATACCATTTTCCAAACCACTGAAGCTAGAGAAACGAAATTTGGTATGAAGGTGTACCATCACGAAAATGTTTCAATAAATGGATCAAACCACCGCTATGAGCGTGCAGCCCCCGAGGCGATATGGGAAAAGGTCTGCACAGCATGGGGCGCTGTCCCCAGAAAGTCTGATCACAATAAAGGGGGCGTA
>JAGDQP010000940.1:38177-59911 GCA_022664845.1 Lepisma saccharinum | reverse complement strand
CAACAACCAAGGTAATTCAATATACACACACCACTTGCCCTACGATTCAATGATCTACAGGTATATACAGCCTAGCTTTATCCAAAATACTCAGATAAAAGATTAGGGTAAGTTCCAGTAAAATATTAGGTGATATTATGTCAGATATTTAGGATCGGGTCATCGTGTCACCAAGAAACTGGTTGATAAGGTTGTTGTATCGGAAGAAGGTAGCAGCAACATGGGTGATATTTGCACTGGTTTATAACGAACAATTGAATCGGTCATTGTTAAAAGGGGATATATGCTATGTATTTTAAAGGGTACGTATCCCCTTCTAACAATGATCGATTCAATTCATTTTGTAAGGATTCACGTGACGATTCAGTTTTTGCCTCTCTCGTTCTATACGATTCCACCGACCTCTTTAATACATTTTTCTCACAGAATTTTCAACATCTTCCACTTTTAGAAATGAGCATAAATTAACAGAAAAGTTTGGTTGAAGAGTCTTACAGTCTGTCTTTAATACATATTAGTAATACAAATGGATATCAACAGCTATAGTAAATACATTTTGTTTATACAACATATATGAAAATGTATCAATTCTAACCACCATAACATACACGTTGATTCAACATTGATAAAAAAAAAAGTTTATTGCCTGCCTTCTCAACGGTTGTATACAACCAAAATACGTTGATCCAACGTTAATTCAACGTTTTTTGGTTGTATGCAACCGTTGAAAAGTGTGAAGCCCCACACGTTGTGGCGCTAAGAAATTGTAAACCCCCAACGGTGGACGTTAAAAAAAAAAAATAACGCCTGGGCGTTGGGAGCCAAGAAAATGTAAAGACCCACGTTGTAGCACCAAGAAATGTAGAGGTCTATACCAAGTATGTCAAAAATGACAAGGTGAGGTGTTGATGCTAATGATATGCACTAAAATTTAGAATAAAGTTAATTAATTCCACCTCAACCTAATGATATCTCACGCACGTTATAATTTTTACTTTAACTTCCAAACAAGGGATTAGTGGAGGTTATCAACGCAAAAGATCTCCAGTTTCATTTACTTTAATAGGGGCGCCTTGAATTTAATTACAGAACTATTAATTACTGGAGAGGCGTGAGATCGTCAATTAAAAATACAAAGAAGGTCAAGAGACCACATATCTCGCCTTGGATATGTTACTCTCAGGGGTTAGTAGGTTACACATGACTGCAAGAATAGCAATGTAATTTCTGATGAAGTACTTTCGAAGCAAGGTGAAATAATTTCAGATCCACCTTCCGTCCGCATCAACCTAGGAAGCCTGAAAACATAGTAACATGTATGCTGCACTAGATTTACAGTACTCACCTCTGTGAAGAGCACATTCAGGATAGCACAGGTGACCATTGAAGAAGTGAAGATAAACTATGTAATTCCAGTAGAGATACTTAATTAGATTTATTCCAAACGAGGTTGATGGCTTTAGAAAGAGTAGAGATGTATGAAAGACACTATTTACATACACTTAATAACAGGCATGATTCCTTTGTACCTGTTGAATTATTTACATTCACACAACAAACAACACTATTTTTGGTGAGCTCACTTTCATGACGTTTACCGGTAATTTTGAAACACACAATTTATGTGACGTCACTAGATTGGAGTTACACTTGGCTATTGTTTATGTATATACACAAGGTTACATTATCCTAAGTGAAACTTGCAGTGTTCATCTGAGTGGGGTCACTTGGGGTTTCACACGCTGGTAAAGAGTTCCAAGGATGGGACCTACAGTCCACGAGTTGAAAGTTCTGGAGCACACAAAGTTGTTAAAAAAAATGTTTTTTCCAGTTTTAGTAGCGCAACTGGTTATACTGTGACTTAGCAAAGGTTATAGCATTAGCACTCTTGTTGACTACGCGTAAGGTGACTAATGTACCTTTTGACAAGATGAACTTGTGGTGGCTTGTCATTGAAAAGAATGAATTCACCAGTTCCAAGATACTCTGCGGTGATTTGTGTAAATGGGTACTTAATAACACAAAGTCAAGTTCAAATCATCCATCTTCTAACATTGGCATGTTTACTCACTGGATGCCACACATTTCCATTGACAGTGCGCGGTATGATTCGGTGCAAGCCAAATGGATAATATTGAATAAAAAAAAATTGTATAACACCAAATAAATGGTATTTGTGAGTTTATGGTGATTCAATGTACTGTTTGATCACTCATTATATAAGATTGTAGCACATAAGATTGTTTACTTGTGAGGTGCTTTTGGTAATGCACTTTTCCAATTAACACTTTGGATATATCACAAAACACACAGTTTGATAATGCGGCTCTAACACTTGAGCAGTATGTCTGTTAGTACGAGTCTCTATTCAGACAACTAGTAACTTTCACGACATGTTGATAGTCTCGAAACCAAGATAGAACTACCGAGGTGGCTGTTGGCTTTTCGTACCTCAGGTTGTATTTTTGCGGTCTCCGATGGGACTCGCTCTCGTAACACCAAACAGGCAGAGAGAAACTTACTACACCTGTGTGTCAGGGTTGCCACCTGTCACAAGGCACTGGCCAACTCGGATATTAAAACAATATTTACATTATACTGACTCAATGTCATGAGTTCAGCCACTGAGTAATTATACTTACATACTAAATACATGATATTACATACATAAAACACTAAAACACTTCTTAAAACAATTAAAAAGAAGAAAAAAGAAAGAAAATGTAACAGACAGGTTGCTTCAAATTCTCCTCTCGACCGATGCTTCCCTCTGACGGGAGATATCGGCAAACTAAATCAAAACAAACTTAGCGGGAAAGAGCTAACTGGTGAGGAAAACAAAGCAAATAAAGGACAAAATAATATGAAAAGAAGAAAGATGTGACAGTACAAAATATACAATTATAAACTAGATATATGGGGGAGGGGTTACTGTATTTACAACGAGATGACATCATGAAGGGAGGAAGATAACAGAAAAAGAAAACAGGGCTTGTACTGCAACTCCAGTACAGCACACGTCACAGCTGCCTCTTGACTCCATCGGCATGCGCTAGACAGCACGATTGATCTGAAATTAGTTCCTGTGTTTGTTTATTCATAAATGCACTGATAATTAGTTACAAGGGACCCGAATCACGTTAAAAGTAGTGATAGAGCAAACGGAGACCCAAACAAACTTTCTCTATGGGTGTACATAGACATAACAACATAAATGTAAAATGTAGCAGAAAACACATATCCTTCCGCGTCTTGAAGCATCATTTTCGTTATAGGCTCACTGGTTAGCCATACCCCGGAGACGGGGAAAAGGACGTAAGGTGTCAATTCTGGTCAGAATTGATATTTTTCACATGTCTTTGTATTTCTAAGCTGAACGTGCTCAAAACAATGAATTTTTGTCCGACTGAGAGGCGACGGTACTAATGATTGCCAACTATAGGTAAACTTTCTTCTCTTTAGTTTCCTATGTAGATAGGCAGTGGGAATATTTCTTGCATCTTCCTTTCTGGAGAAATATCCCAGCAGTGTAAGGTCCAACGCTGCGGTGACCTTTCGCCCTCAATCGAAGTTCAGCTGAAAACCTGGCTCGCTTGTCTCTGAGCAACGAAGAAATACAGAAAATGATGGAGAATTCCAAATTTTCAAAGATGCTACCTAAATGTTATTACAAATTAAATATATGTTCTAATCATATGCATAACACCCTTAGATAGATTAATCAGCTTAATAAACACATTATCATTCAAAATATTCAAATTACACATCCAAAATTTAATTGTATGCAAAAAAAAATGAAAAATTAGAGAAAAAAAAAATTTGCATGGTAAAATTTGCATACCGAGATGCAAATTAGGTTGGTGAAACCTGCTCTCTACAAAAGGCGGACGTAAACGGTTTTATCAACGTTGAATCAACGTGTCTGCTACTGAGGAACCATATGCATTTATCATAAATAGACATTTCACAGTAAAATATATCTGAAAATTCAACTTAAACGTTTAATGTAATTACAGTTGTTTCATACGAGTACGCGTATAGAAAACTGACTCTCTACACCTAGTAAATTACGTGTTATTTACGAAAAATACGTAGGGTCTAACAAGTAAGTAAGGATCGGACATTTCATTTGTTCTCGGGTTGCCCCGACATTCGGTTGGTGTGACCAGTGTCGGACTGCTCCCCCCGGGGGGGGGTCTCGGCTGGAAGAGCAGTTTAGGTCCCCGACGGTAGGAGTCGTATACATCCCGTAAAATACGCGATCGTCCCTTTCTCAGAGTTCTGTCCAGGTGTCCCAAAAACGTTTGCCGGAACGCTAAAATGTCCCGTATTTTGTTTATGAAATACAAACTATAGGGTCAATAGTTGTTAATGAGGTCAGTCAGCAAAAACTAACATGATAGCTCATTGTTTATCCCACAAAGTCATTTAATTTATACTACTTTCAAGTGACGGACAGACAATAACTAATTTAGTTCGACAAATTTAGCGTTTAGTTGTAGTAGCAACATAAATAACCGAAGACAGAAATACATTATTCCAAAACCCATTTTTTTGGTGTTCAGGATACAAAACAAAAAAATGTTTTTCCCAAATCAATTAGAATTTTCCTGATCACATATGCAATCATGTTTAAAAACGAAATATTTTTCATGAAAACATTGTTTAGAATACGAAATAAGAAATATATAAGAAACACTTTTTAATAAACACAGCTTTATTCCGAAATCAATAACACCTTTAGAATCCTAATTTAATGCACTTTCAAGTGATCTACTCGAAATTATGATTTGGAAACATTTACCTGGTCAGATTTGAGACCAAAAAATGTTCTTCACAACCTCAAAAAACTTCAGACACCATATTGTATTTGCTATAACTGATAGGAAGCTCTCCGCTAAAGCTACGTTTCACAAAGTGCCAGACCTTTACGATAACCACATAAACTCATAGATAGTGCAAATATAATAGTAGCTTGGAAACACACATAGGCGATATTAGGAACAGGGGCGATATTTGGGACACCTACTCTAACGTGTACACTGTAGATAGGATCATGAATTTTAATATGTTTTAAAGCTGTCGGAGACATGCTCCAAATAGCCGGTTCCAGATCTCTAGGTCACCCCTGGGTTGACATATGGGGGTAGAAAGTACCCATAAGAAAAACATGGGGAATGGGGTGCCATTTTAAATTTTAATAATCGAAAACTACCAATATTAGCGTCAAATCCATAGATTTTGGAATCACTGAGATTAATATTGTCACTTTGACTGGCTCAAAAGTTGAAAGTGCCTAGCCCAAGAAGATAGCAATAGCGATTAGTAAACCAATGACAATGTGTCGCAACGCCACCTGATACGTATGACTTGAAAAAGAGATTTACAAACAGTTCCTGTTTCCGTTTTGATGAATCGGATCTGCGATATATCTTGTAACAATTATACTACAAGTTAGTGGGTGCTTACCCTAAATTGGTTTTGTTACCCCCTCCCTCCCTCATCCCCAGGAAGTGGAGGATGAACGTGAACTGCATACAAAGTCTCACTATTCATCTCAGCGACCCTGTAAAGTAAACTAATGGAGACTAACAAGGGAACCTTATGAACCAAGTTCCGGAGATTTTCGCCGGACTGGTTCCAAAAGAGAGGGGACAGGATAGGAAGTCAGAATGTGAGATTATTTTTATCGGAGCAGGAGTGTGAGAGGCAGGAGAACGGGTTAAGGGTGAACTAGTGCTTCGGTCCGGTAAAACTGTACCCGTTTTCTTTTGCCAGTTTCTCATAAACGAAAGCAGAGAATGAAGTGTAACTTACCATGATTATAGGTAATGCTGTTCTACACTAGAAGCGACTAGTGTCAAGCACCGTCAGTGTTGCCAGCTGTAGACACTCGCAGTGTTGCCAAAATATTAAAAGCCCAAAAATATCGGTGAAGGCAGGGACTATACCGATGAAGTCAACGTCATTTACTGACAAAGTATAGTTTATTCTAGTGTTGTGTACTACTTCGCCAATACTATTGTAATAAGCACAAAAAGAAAGCAAAATAACACAAAACAGCAATGATGCGAACATCCCCAATGACATGGCGTCATTGTTAGGGGATGACCCAGGTATGTTGCGGACAGTTTTTAGTTATATCCGTGAGACAGGTTTATCTCCGTCTCTCTGAGATGAGTATGTCCCATAGCTGTTAAGTTTTATGTAGTACTATTTTATTTTTGTGAAGGCCTATTTACAGCCTTCACGTTTTTACTTTTTATGCTAAAGACAATATACATATTTAGTTTTACTCCGATTTTATTTTTCTGAAGTGCTTACCTCTTCAGCTTTTATATGCTTTTATGATTTTAGTTAACAGCTATTTTTAGACGTGACAAAGATAAGGGGCTTCCCCCGTATCGGGACGGGCGTAAGCCATAGTGCTGTTACCGCCCATAAAATTCATTTTATCTTTATTACAAATGAAATCAAGATATTAGTTGAAAATATATGATAATTGGTCATCAAATGCTGTTGAGTCCATTGTTATAGGCACTCGCTCTTCTCTCTTTCCGTTTTCAGTGGACACGTACGCTAAAACGAAGTTCTTTCCTACTTTCTTGCTTTCACCTTTCCTTTTCTATGTCTATAAAAATATTTATGGGATGAAATATTACAATTCTTGTGGAGTGCTGATAAACCTGTTGTTCATTTTTATAGGGATTCTAATGTTTTCTTTTATTTGCCGTTTCAGGGTGAATCCGAAAGTGGTCATTCGCCTGCTGGTTCAGAAATTTGGCACATCTGATGATGCACCATCCATTGCAGATCGGGAAATGTTCGACCAGATATGTGCCGAGTTATTGGACGAACGAGTGATCGTTGAGCGGTATGAATCTCTGACATATGAGGACGTTTCAGACCTGGATGTTGACTCAACTGATCGTGAATATGGTGATGAAGTTATCGACATGACATCGCAAGCCATATCAACGCAACATGTTCCGGAAGTGTCGGATGAAGAAGAAACACCGTCATCTCAATGCAGTAGCTCATCGTATGTTCTTTCACCAGAAAGAAAGAAGAAAGGAGTCAGCGAACTGTCAGAAGAATACAAAGAACGGGCATTCCAGTACTGGACAAGCACAGTTGGAGGAAAGAGAAGATCTCTGGCATGTGTTCGATCCAAGTTTTCAAAGATCAAATCGATTGGCGTGCTGCAGAACTATGAACAATCGCGAGAAAAGATGAAGTCGCGCGTGAAGATGAGTACTATAAACACCAAAGTGTTTGAGTACTTCAAAGAAATGTCTGCACGCAATGCCATAATTCACGACAGAACAATCAGACAGTAGGCATTGCAAATCAAACTCCAGGTTGATCCAGATGATAAACTGAATTTCAAGGCATCAGATTCATGGATTTACAAGTTTAAGAAAAGGAACAGGATCCTCTCGCGATCAATTACTCATAAAGTGTCAAAGACCTTCGCCTCAAAAAAGGAGGATATACAGCGGAAATCAGATGAATTCGTCAGAAAAATGAAATCCTTGTTCATCGAACGACATTTGGTTCCCAAACAGATCCTGAACACAGATCAAAGTCGTTTCGAGAAAGAAATGCATTCAGGACGAACACTTCGACCAATGGGCATTAAACGACTATATGCAACTGTAGGATCTACGTCGGCAACGACGCACTCATACATGATAATGCCTGTAATCTTAATGGACGGAGATCTACATTCGCCGATGTACATGCTTTGTGCAGAATCCAGCCGGAAATTTCCTCAAAGCAAACCAGCTGATCCATTAAATATTATGTCTTACGCTTCTGGCTCTGCTAACATGAAAAAAGAAGATCAGAAGATAATGCTGACCAATGTATTCTGGCCAAGTGTGTCTACTTTAGACGAAGAACCCATGGTTCTACTTCTTGATTCGTGGTCAGCCAATACGGATGAAATGTTAATCAAATCAACAATTCCAGAAAGCATTTGTGAATTTGAATGGCATTTGATTCCACTAGGATGCACAGGGCTCATTGAGCCACTGGATGTCTATTTCTTCCGCCCGTATAAAGCATTTGTTAAGTTCGTGACTGATGCCATTATCGCGACCGAAGAGTTCAACATCTGGCATCGGGACAACTTCATTCGTCTCCAATCCTTCACTCATTATCAGTTTTCGTCCCCAATGTTTCGAAACATGATCAAGTATGCATGGTACAAGTCCGGATATCTGGACGAAGAACCGGAACCATTCAGGACGCCGATGCAGTACTGCCGTGACACTGTTGGCTCTGAAGTTTGTTCATCAGGTCAGTGCAGTGCTTTTTCGTTCATGAGATGTGCTCATTGTAACAACACGTTTTGTCTGAATCATCTACTCATTGATAGTCTGCATATAAATTGTACTTAGCTCGAACTTCCTGATGACTATTTCAGAATTCCTGGTGATTTCGCTTATTACCACTGAAATCAAAATAGTATTGGCGAAGTAGTACACAGCACTAGAATAAACTATACTTTGTCAGTAAATGACGTTGACTTCATCGGTATAGTCCCTGCCTTCACCGATATTTTCGGGCTTTTAATATTTTGGCAACACTGCGAGTGTCTACAGCTGGCAACACTGACGGTGCTTCACACTAGTCGCTTCTAGTGTAGAACAGCATTACCTATAATCATGGTAATATAACCACTGCTTTTGCTTGTGGAGCAAGCAATCACAGGCGGCTACAATTACTTTTAGGAAGGTCTTAAATTTTCAATGATAAAATACAAACTAAGTTTTGATACCGGGAGTAGTCGTCACAAGTTCCATCACCACTGCCCATATGAAGAACTGACATACTAAAATGTGTCCTGTTCCCCCCATCAATCGGATATTCTACGTCTCTATAAAGAGAAAGGTGCATGTGCGAGAATCGAATGCAATTACCGGGCGATGGAATTTGCCAGACTCATCCCTAAGAGTTTTCTTTAACGACGAAGTGCTCCTTGGTTCTCTAGGGCTGAAAAAAAAGTACTCTATGTTCCTGTCCTGTGTGACTGAGAATTACACTTATACCAAAATTTAATTGACCTGGGATAATAGTACGAATTTTGAAATGAAACATATGAATTGGATAACAGCAAATAAACTTTATAAGATACTCAATTGAAAAAACAAAACAATAGAAATAACAAAACAAAGAAGTACCAGAGGATGAAGTCCCCTGGCGGATTTGTTGGAAAGTGCACAAAATCAACTTTTAGTATGGTAAGTTTTACCTGAAAACCTGAGGTATTGAATTATTTGCCCAGATGATAGAAATTACACGTTTCTTCTTCTAGCCAACACACTTATTATAAAGGAGCTGATTTAATGTTATATTTGTAAGCATGTTTCACATTGATATAGCTTCTTCTGCACTATCAGAAAATACAGAACGTAAAAGTGTAATATAGTCTCGACATTACTGCTATGATATCATCAGTGATATTTACAACAGAAAAAAAACAAAAAAAAACATTTCAAATGTTCTTTGGTTGCCTTGCAACTAGACTGAGGGGAAACAAAATAACAATAATACTGTATTGTTTAGTGGGCTGAATATGATCTAAAATGCTCCTACGTACAAGGTACAATCGGCATAAAAGAAAAGGTTTACAAAGAGCTAAATTACACATTATGTGGCTAGAAGGCGTTTTAGACATTTTACAGACTATTACACGTGCGTGTTTTTATTACAATATTATAGATCCAACCCTTAATAGTACTTCTAAAAATTGACATCGACCCGTTAGTCACTCAATTGCATATGCATTACTCATAAGTGATGGGAAGATAGAAAAACAAAATTGCCTACGAATTTAATTGGTTAGAAGATTGGAGCAAGATTTTAACGAAATAAGAAAAACAATAAAAGAAATTATGGAGTGAGCTTTGAAAGTTGGAAATTAGAAATCTGAAACGATAGTGGGGTGACTTGCATGCTACTGGCTGACTTTAGCTTAATTAGGGGATGCGAAGAACAAACGAAATAGGTTAGCGGCATCCGCTGACAGACCGAGTTAAACACAATAATAAAAAAATACACAACCCTTTTTAAAAACACATTGCATTGATAAATAGATATGTACTCTTAAATCTAAACACACTTCACATTGTAGAAAAATCTAACTTATCGTTTCTAAATACTACATACTTATTGCAAATATTGGCCAATATTCGCGGCATAAAAAAAAATACTATACACTCGAAGACATGATGCCAATTGCAGGACAAAATGAAATCTGTTCATCGCGGGAATCAGCTGATCGACATTTGCTCTGTTTTGAGCTAATTTCTATTTATTCGTTCTTATTATCTTTGTAATGAGAAAAAAAATATAATACGGAATAGCTAGGCCTGCTATGAAACTTGTGAATATTTCAGAAAATATTAGATAAAAATGCATACAATATCTTTTTCTTTATAACATTTTGACAGGTGACCAATATGTTAGTGGGCCACGCCCCCAAATACACTGCACTACTCCATCTGACTTTTCCGTTAGGGAGAGACAATATGACAAGAAAAAAATACAATGTTTACACGGTTGGGATGGAGATCCCACTAACAAACAATTGAAAGCAATACTCATAAATTTCAGGTCACTAGAATATATCAGATACACAAACAAAATACATTACTTAATCGTTACGATATTATATGAAATTTACACTGGCTACATTAAGAAAACTAATCCCAATCGAATAGATGAATAGAGGTTTTCAGCCTACGAACTTCGTCAAAAGATTACTTGGTGCAGCTGACGATTGTATGAATAATCATTTTGATTTTGATATTATTTTTCGCAAGTTGGCAAGCAAACCACTTTCTTTATATTTAGATATATATAGAGAGATAATGTTAAACACTTATAGAATTTCATTATATCTGTCAAAATAGTTGTTTGAATGGTTTCTCTAGAACACGGTAAATCACAGAAACATTTACCAAAAGCAGATTTTACATCACGTTCCTCCAGATCGTCTAGGTCGGCATAAGCCGGAACGGGAATGATAGCGTTCCTGACCCAGAAGCTCAGTTCTATCCCGAAAGTTTATTGCCGCGTTGCTGCAATTGTTCGGGTAATGTCCGGGGACAAAATAGGACTACGAAAGTAGAAAATCTGGTGCGGATATCAACATTGTGACTTTGGAGAGTTTACTCCCCCACGGATTGACAGTTCTGATTCCTCAAATAAGCAGTTTCTTCAATCTGCGTCTGGCCCTTGCATATATGACGCAACAATATAATGATAATTTGTTAGATCCTACCTGATTGTCCTGAAACCTCCAAATAAATACTTTGACCTTCTCTGGCCTGGATCCTGCTCCTTCTAATGTCCACCAATGTAACTTGTGAGCCGCTGTAGCATAGTCCCACACCTGAGGCTCGTTGTTACTGACCATACTGGTCCACACACACAGATGCTGAGTTTGTGTACAGATGCATTGTCATTTACACAATTCAATTTTCGGCTCGTACCAACGTATTGAACACGACAAGTAAACATATTCAGTAGAAAGAAACTTGGAATCAACACGGAGAAGCAAACTGATGAAAAGGTTATTCGAAGATTAGGGCGCACTAAACGCGATTTAGCCACTCATGATAATTAGTACCTTAACACGTAAAAATAATTATTAAGATATGTGTGACTACCGAATCACGCTTCACTCGAAGTTATGTCGACGAGATCTTTAACTGCTCTGCCCTTCGAAAATCCAGCCTTGCCCTTGTCTCCGTGATGACCCACTTTCTTCCTCCTCCTGACACTCAAAATTTCAAAAGGATCCATTCCTTTGCTATTACTGTTGTTTACATGCCGTTCTGGTGTGTATTTCAATCGACAAACCGTTGCTGGTGTCTAATTAGGTGCAAAATTCGGTACGTGCTTCAAGTAAGATGTACAGGATTCTTTCTTCGTCGGTGGTCACATACAGTGTCTTCTGATTCCAGACCTAGTCCTCGACTTGTCGGCGACAACCACATTCACAGGTCTATAAAAGGCACGGTAGCATATTCTTTGTAAATAGGGAAGCCATTATCCATTGTAAGGCGCTGTTTGCCAAAATTGCTTCCAACGGGCGGCCGGTTGAACTTTTGTCGTTTGTCCTTTTATTCTTGAAGAAACACCGAAAATGAAAACGGGATATAAAATGAAACAAATAGAAAAAGACGGTTTTGATTTAATTAATCCAATTTTCATATAAAAATTCATAGTGACTCAATGACAATAACAAATATGCATAAATACGATGATGTGAACTGTTACAGTAAGTTACACTTCATTCTCTGCTTTCGTTTATGAGAAACTGGCAAAAGAAAACGGGTACAGTTTTACCGGACCGAAGCACCAGTTCACCCTTAACCCATTCTCCTGCCTCTCACACTCCTGCTCCGAAAAAATAATCTCACATTCTGACTTCCTACCCTGTCCCCTCTCTTTTGGAACCAGTCCGGCGAAAATCCCCGGAACTTGGTTCGTAAGGTTCCCTTGTAAGTAAACTATCAAAATAGGGTTCTGCCACTTGGTGAGTATCCGTTGTAATACGTCGCCGGGCGTGGCGTAATTTACTAATTTGTCATCAGAGTCAACACTATCAAGTGAAATGTTGTATGGACTCTACTAGACACACAAAACCCTTCGTCGTCTAGTCACTCAAGTTTTACTTTTGCTTCTTGTAAGTCCTACACCGGAAAATAATACTTATTTATCTCTTATTTACCTACTATCAGTCAATCAAGTTTGAAAGGACAAGTTTGTATTATTGGTGGTGCTTTGACCATTGTATCAGTGTTTTTTATCTGAAAAATTACCTTTAGTGGATCAAATATCTATTTATTGTGACATACTGTATCAACATATTTGCGATGAAACTAGAATCAATCCATCACAAAGCCTATGAAAAACGAAGTCTTTAGAGATTGTTTGTTTGAAATTGAGTCCACTTTTATATACTAGGGACAGGCAAGGAAATGGGATTTAGAGGTTTCATGTCTAGCGGATCCAAATAATTTTTTGTTCCTTTTCTAATTTTATTTTGACTGTCTGCAACACAGGTTAGCATCTCAACCAAAGCAGACAGACAGAAACTGATTTTCAGATTTACGTTCAGAGATCTCGTTATATTAGGTCGGTTTTAGGGTGCTATAACACTATTGAATTTGCTGATCAGCTTCTTCGACTGTATTTTCTCATTAGACGTCGAGGAAATCTAGTCTCTCCAAATGTTGTCCTGGTTGCTCGACGAGTCTGCGCTTGAGCAAGCTTGACGGATGTTTTGATATTACACTGTCAAGCTTATTGATCACCTTCCTTGACGAGTAAGCTCGTCACTGTAAAGGCGCTATTATACTGTCGACCTTGCTCATCGAGGTAGCTCGGGCAAGCAAGCTGATCAACAAGCTGGACAGTGCAATAGTGCCTTTAGTCTTTTAACTTTCATTTCGTTAGCTTTCTCCCTACACTGCAAAAAACAGTTGTGTTCATTCAACACAATGCGGTGTCCCAGTGTGACTACCACTTTTTGTGTGTTAAATCAACACAAAACACTGTGTTGATTTCGGTACTGGGAGAAAAAAATAGTTATGGCTTCAGCGAGATTTGAACATGAGTTGCTCAGTTAGAAGTCGAGCGTCTTACCGACTTAGCTAAGTCGTCAGACAGAAAGTGCACTAGATGCAAACGATATTTAATGAACAGCATTTGAATTAAACGACTACACACTAGATTTAAACAGTGTATGGGTTCAAATATATGTTGCTGAATCCCCAAAACTAACTAAGTTACTTGCACGACTTATCCCATGGTTTAATCACTTCCTATTTGTCAATTGAGAATCAGAATTCCCATTCATTGAGAATATTCTATTTCTATGAAAGCAAGCAAGATGGCGACAGCCAAATACTTGAGCAGCATTCCTGTTTTCTTATCGTAACATGTGAAATGCTGCGCTTGCTTTCATAGAAATGGAACATATTCTCAATAAATGGGCATTGTGATCCCTAATTGACCAATGGAAAAGTGATTAAACCATGGCATAAGTCGTGAGAGTAACTTTGTTTGTGTTTGAGGTTCAACAAGATTTGTTTATCCTCTATATTGTTTCAATCTAGTACTGTTTCTGTCTGACCATTTAGCGAAGTCAGTAAGACGCTCGACTTCTAAATGAGCAACCCATGTTCAAATCAAGCTGCAGACGTAACTATTTTTTTCCTCTCAGTGCCGAAATCAACACCGTGTGTTGTGTTGATTTAACTCACAAAAGTGGTAGTCACGCTGGGACACCGCATTGTGTTGAATTAACACAGTTATTTTTTACTGTGTAGTTTCACTCTATACGCACTTCAGTATGGCATCGGGTCCGCCTATAAATTTATATTTTGAATTAATTTGTGCTCATCAAACTTCGGTTTCTGATCAAACACTGTTGGTTCTTGTTGAAATCATTGTTTAAATTTCCATATAAAGTTAGACTTTCTTATTCTAGAAGGAATAGAAAGTAACTTTCACGAATTAAAGCCCATTATTGGGTACAGATACTTTTGGGACATAATATTGTCCAAAAATTGCCTACACACAACACCAACGTTATTACTAACATTTCTTTAAAACTAATTGTACTCATTATTGAAGTACGACATGAACTTTAGACAGTGAAAGTTATTTTCTGCTTACCCTCACTGAAATTTGAACTATAAACGTATATCGAAAAAGGTGGGAAACCTTAGTTCCGGGACGGGGGTGGTGGTCTGGACCCCACCCCCAAATTCGTTTTTTTAATTAGTATAATTTTCTGGAAAATTTTATGCATTTTTACGTAAATTTTACACCCCAAACAGACCTCGGACCCGTCCCCCTTTCAAATAAGCTGCCCCTTCTAGATACGTACCTGATACCGATTGTTACGATACACTCTACTATATCCATTCAATAGGCGTACAAGAAATGTTATTAATTCATTCATTTATTTTGCAGATGATTTTTAAAATGCTCATAATCTTTGTTCACTGTTTGCAAAGCAAGAAATAGAACGCATTATTTTAAAAACTTTCATTTAACTTACAATATGACCTAAAATACATAGAGTATGTCTGAGAGATGACATACCACGGCGAGCCCTTTTTCGCAAGTAGGGAGGGGGGGGAAGAAACTGCTAGGGTCTTTGTAAGTACCATATCAGCATTCGTAGTTAAAACCGAAGGAAAATTTTTAAATCTTCAGTCAGTATAGGCACCAGCAGGACTTCCTGCGTGCTTCTCCAGAGCCGATTAGAAATCTGCGTCCATAGCGACAAGACTACGAGGGCTGAGTAGAAACAACTTGATAATTTAATTGAAATTTAAATCATAAATTCAGTCGATGAAAAATTATCTGATACCGTTGTGTCGTCCACCTGGAAATAGTGAGATACATAACTTTGAATCCTTCTATCCAACATCCTGACTGTGTTTATACATCATACATCTCAATATCAGCAAAGAAATATCTGGGAGTCGGGATCGTTCCTAAAAGAAAGTCTTGGCCGCTACCTTCCCTATCCGTCTTCATGCAAAGTGCTTTTCCAGGATCATGCTGAGCCAAAGATGCCAAAAGACCTAAAATAAAATTCAACCAACTCAACGAAGCTGAAGATGATAATAGTTTTGAAGGAACAACGTGTCATGGCGCTGTTACTGCAGAGTAGTTACCTATCTAGAAATCGATTTCGAGGAGGATCTGATGGTTCCGAGGGTGCCACAGATGTGTCTGAGTACGTAGTGTATATGTCTAATTTACGCCTAAGTTTGTACGTAATTCTGCACAAAGCTCTGAATTTCGAAGAGTCCAGATCTTCCTCTGGACCCCCCCAAAATACGTCCCTGTTACAGTATCTTCAATATAACAAGCAAACAAAATACATTATTAACGAATTTGCCAGCGTAAATATAAGTACCCATAAACAAGGGCGTCGCTAGAAAATTTTCCAGGCCGGGGTCAAGTTGTAATTGCCTTTTTTAGCCTAACTGTTGGCACGAGCTATAAAGATTAAAATATTGCTTACGTTCTGGGCAAAACTCAGGTATATTATTATTCGAAAAGCGAGAAAAATAAAATTGTAAAATATTGTAAATAGATATATTAGAAGTTATTCTAAATAAACTCCAGCGTGAAACAAGATTACGTAAGAAGGTGGTTCTTTAACGAAAAAAAAAAGTCGCTCTTCTCTTAAGTTCTTTTATTGATAATTCAAGATACACAAAAGGTGAAAGTTCAAATTCCAACTTTGGACCCACATAGCACATTATGTATAATAGATATCTGAAGCAGGTATAGAGAGCTATATAATGTCTAAGATCTAAGTTATACAACTATTATACGTCTAATAGATAATCAAGATTGATATCTGCAACTTGTCTATCGGTGAATAGCTAATTGTACGTATCATCATCACTTACTATGATAAACTATAGTAAGTGATGAAGATGCGTACGCACAGACTACTCGAGTGTGAATTTTTAGTATACTAAAATACTGTTAAGTGTGTATTCAAAAGTTTGAAAAACAAGGGCAAAAATTAAGAGGAATACAACGCTACACGCACTAACTAATGTCTGCCAAATGTATGACAAATATCTAACTAGACATGTATTATACATGTGGCATACGTATAAGGGTAGGACATATAAACGTGAAATATACGTCTAGTATATGTATATTAGCTTACTTTTTCATATCTATTAGATGTATTGAACGTCTAAATTATATCTCTATTATACGTATATTATACGTGTTTGTGCTATGTGGGGACCCTCAAAACTCGTGAACGGTTAAAAGTTTGCTGCATAATACTGCATATGGTTACTACTGAGGTCTACTAATAATACTACCACCATACTAAGTTTGGTTAACATCGGATGTATTCCGTATTTCACGTACGATATATATATTATTATATTCTTTTACACTGCAAAAAAGAAACAGTGTTAATTCAACACAATGCGGTGTCCCAGCGTGACTACCACTTTTTGTGTTAAATCAACAGAACACACGGTGTTGATTTCGGTACTGGGAGAAAAAACTATATATAACGGCTGCAGTGAAATTTGAACATGGGTTGCTCAATTAGTAGTGAGTGTCTTACCGATCTGGCTAAACCGTCAGACAGAAAAGCCACTAGATGCAAACGATATTTAGTGAACAACATTTGAATTAAACGATTACATTATAGATTTAAACAGTGTATGGGATTAAATATACGTTGCTGAACCCCCAAAACAAACTAAGTTACTTGCACGACTTATCCCATGGTTTAATCACTTCCTATTTGTCAATTGGGAACCAGAATTCCCAATCATTGAGAATATTCTGTTTCTATGAAAGCAAGCAAGATGGCGACACCCAAACACTTGAGAAGCATTATTGCTTTCTTATCGTAACAACAAGTCAAATGCTGCGCTTGCTTTCATAGAAATGGAACATATCCTCAATGAATGGGAATTCTGATCTTAATTGACAAATGGAAAAGTGATAAAATCATGGCATAAGTCGTGAGAGTAACTTTGTTTGTGTTTGAGGTTCAGCAACATACTGTTTGAATCTAGTGCTCTTTCTGTCTGACGCTTTAGTCAAGTCGGTAAGACGCTCGACTTCTAACTGAGCAACCGATGTTCAAATCTCGTTGCAGCCGTTACACTTTTTTTTACTCCCAGTATCGAAATCAACACCGTGTGTTGTGTTGATTTAACACAAAAAGTGGTAGTCACGCTGGGACACCGCATTGTGTTGAATTAACACTGCTATTTTTTTTACTGTGTACTGTTTTTTAAAAAAAATCAAAAGAAAAGCGAAAAGAGGGTTTCTAATGTTTTTACAAAATGTGGAAACATTATTTCTTGCTTTCGAATAGCAATTGCTAGTAAAAAGGGTGCTCCGCATACAGTAGTGAAAAGGGTAATTTTACGGTTACTGAATGCTTTTAATAACATTAAACTACATTGTTCATCGGAATCGGTTAACTCATTCGGAAATGTTCTTCAAGGTATGAAAACCATAATTTCCAAAGTGCTCTTTAAATGTGTTTACTTGCATAAATGTAACTATACAGTTTAGACTGCATAATGAAGAACTCCACGGACTGTACGATTCACCAGATGTAAAAATAATGAAATCTCAAAGACCAAGGTGGGCTCGGATGGGGAAAATACGATTGTATCTTTGTTAGAAGGCCGAATGGAAGGGTACCATTGGGAAGACCGAGACGTCGTTGGGAGGACAATATTAGAAGCGATTTTCGAGAAGTAGGTGTTCGTGATGAAAACTGGCTTGATATTGCCCAGGATAGAATCCAATGGCGAACGTTTGTTACTGCGGCGATGAACTTGCGAGTTCCATAAGCCATAGAGCTTGTTAGTTTAGAAAACAAATCCAAAGTCTTTAATTTACACTATTCTAAAATATGAATATACAAACAAAAATGAATAAAAAGTTGTATACTGAACAAAATCAGCTAATAATAGCTTTGTGTACAGTCACGGCAAAAAGGTACTTCGGGAACATAGCATTTAGTTTTTATTTAACTTATATTTATAGACCAGACTGGTATCTATGCTTAAGCCGTGACATACCTGAGGGACGGCATCTGGCAGGTTTAGCCTATACGGAGACTATCTAGGTGAGACCCTAAATGTAAGTTAAATGAAAACTAAATGCTAGGCTCTCCCGGAATAGCAATTTTCAAGAACTGAACAAAAGAAAAGTCAACATTGTTAGTGAAGAAGCTACTGCCGAATATTTAAATATGGACTAGTCATTTATTAGTAATCACTAATCAGAAAAACAAAGACTTTTGGAAGGAAGTGCACGAGGACGGCAGCAATACTCCTTCCACCTTCTTGGCTAAATCAGAAATAGAAAGTTGAAGTCCCCAAAAGATGGTTTGGAGCAAATTAAGAGAAGTCATCTCCGTTATTACACGAACCTCTACAGATAATTTCATTTACAGAGGAACTTGGAGAAAGAAGCTGAGGTGTTTGAACCAACTACATTCCCAGGATTGGGGGTCCACTAACCCGTTCGCCCCCCTCCTGCCGACGCCCATGCCCATAAACAATTTCAGGAGCAGCGTAAATTTATCAGAAGCTTATGTGGGATGATGGTAGCTGGGTAGTATCGTTTTTAAAAGTTTACTGGGGCCTCCAGTTCGTCAGTTTTGACTCGTGGGTACCAGGATTTCTTTATTTGTGCATTACAGACCAGATCACCCAATTACGTCCCATGGACCTCTGAGGGATGTCCTGTCCGGGATATGGGAACATCCACGTGGGGTATGAATGGTGCGTTTATAGGACATTCTATACCCTGATTATTTCCCATGGACATCCATTGGAACAGAAAAAGAAGTAAAACAAACGAACTTGTCTGCGTGGGACTTCTGTGGGACATTCGACGGACGTCCCATGAGAATAATTTTCACCTAGCAAGACGTCCAAGGAACGCCTTACAAATCTCCTGAACAGCCCTGCCGGATACGATTCGGCAGCTGCTTAGAACGCCTCTCCGACATTTATGCTATCTGGGAGAAGTACTGTTTTCAGAAGAATGATCAGGGTTTTAAAAAACACTAAGTGTCCCACATCTCTTTGAGGAGAGATGTTTCAAGTTCATTACCATTAATAAGATGAGAGATGCCACGAAGATTCACCGTATCTTATAAACGAAGGGAGCTTTTATAAGGTGAGTCAAGCCATCCACTGGAAGCATAAGGGAGGAGCCCCTGCGAATACGCCCCTGACTCTCTCTAAATTGGTGGCCCTTGTTTTGTATGATCTCTCTCTCTCTCTCTCTCTCTCTCTCTCTCTCTCTCTCTCCCTTCTATCTCGCTCCTCTCAAAACTGCGCGTTAAGACCTTGAACTGTTTGTTTTCAACTGTCCTGTAACAAGACATGAATTACTTATTTATCATAGCTCCAGATTGTGTTGGGAAATACGTCACTGATGAAACCAATAATTAATTATCAAATGATTACACTCATTCAATAACAAAAATACACTTACCTCTAACGAAAACGATATGTTTCCACCACAACAGTCAGCAGCGATAATAACAACAAACACTATGTACTTCTAAGACTTAAGTTCAACATTATATAATCGACCCTTTGATGTCGCTGTGTGGTGCAACTAAACGTACACCAATACTCATAGATGGCAGCACGTGCGGTGTTGCCAATTTAGTTGTTGTCCAAGTTAATCTAGTCTTTTTCAAAGATCGTTTAGTTGGGAAAATAGCCATTTAGTTCTTCGTGGGAAATCTAGTCTTTTTAAAATGTTGTCTGGTTGTAATCTAGTTTTAAAATACTTTTTTAGAAATAAATTTTCATATCATATTTTTTTTTAAAGTGGTTGATTATTGTATAATTCTTTTTCAATCCCACGTACCAAGTTGAAAAATGTTTCTTAAACATAGATTTAGAAAAACAATTAGATCTTAATCTATGCACTGTTTATTTGTTTAAAAGGAACTTAACAGAATTTAAAAAATGGTATTAGAGAAGGACAAGAGAAAATTGAAAGGAAAAGATGTCTGAAAAAATTGTTTGTGGGTTAATGAAACAACTTCAACAAAGACTGCCTAATGACAATGAGATCCTTCGAAAAGTCTTTCTGTCTTCCTCTGCTCGAAATATCCTATTTACATGGTAACTTGAACATTAAAATGGAACTTCTACGGCAAAAACTTACACTAGTGTAATGGCATACAAACATCTTAGTCAGCATTTGTATGAGCTCTTCAATTATTGTTGCTAGTGGTGAAAATTCATCATTTAGGAAAGTAGCAATTGTAACGTTCATTCTTGCTTTACTGGGTCCAATGCAGACGTTTTTTTAATAAGTTAAGCATGGTTAAATAGTAATAATAATAATAATAATAAAGAGAGAGAGAGAGGGGAGAAGAAGAAGAAAGAGAGAGAGAGGGAAGCTCTCTCTCTCTAACAGGAGAGAGAGTACTTCTTTCTCGTAACCCTTCTTTTATTCTCTTTCTCTCTCTCGAGAGGGGGAACGGAAAGACAGAGGGAGTCTCTCTCTCCCCTCTCTCTAAGAAAAAAGAAAGAGAAAGAAAGAAAGAGAGAAAAGAAAACGAAAAAAGTTTTCGCACTCTCTCTAAGAAAAAAGAATAAGAGAGAAAGAAAGAGAGAGAAAGCAGAGAGAGAGAAACAGATAAGGAGAGAGAGAAAGACGGGAGAGAGAGAAAGAGAAAGAGAGGAGAGAGAGAAAGAAAGAATCTTCATTTTCTTCTTCCCTCTCTTATAATAATAAAGAGAGAGAGGAGAAGAAGAAGAAAAAAGAGAGTTGAGAGAGAGGAGTTCCTCTCTCTCTCTAACAGGAGAGAGAGAGAGGGAACGGAAAGAGAGAGAAAAGAAAACGAAAAAAGCCTCTCTCTCATTCTCTCTAAGAAAGAGAGAGAGAGAGAGAAAGAAAGCAGAGAGAGATAAACAGAAAAGGAGAGAGAGAAAGAGAGGAGAGAGAAAAAAGGAAAGAAAGACAGAGGAAGAGAGAAAGAAATAATCTTTCTCTTCTCTCTCTCTTTTATAATAATAATGATGATGATAATAATAATAATAATAGTAATAATAATAATAATAATAATAATAATAATAATAATAATAATAATAATAATAATAATAATAATAATAATAATAATAATAATAATAATAATAATAATAATAATA
>JAGDQP010000940.1:0-38077 GCA_022664845.1 Lepisma saccharinum | reverse complement strand
TTCTGCTGGTTTACACAAAAGAAATAAATACGGCCATAATTTTGAATTTTCTGTTGATTCTGAAAAAAAAAAGGCAACAACGGAAGCAAACAAACTCCACAACCATCTCATTCAACTTTATGTTTAATTGAGCTTCAGTTGCTCCGCTGACTCCCACTGATGAAATCACTGATCATTACGTTGATGACAACTTGCAAAAAAATTCATTTTATAATTGAGTTAGCTACGTTTTGAACTATTAAACTTTTCTTAAATGTTATTTGCACGATTATCATGGAAACAAAGTAAATTCTGGTTGTTTAGAGAATGATTTTAGTTATTTCTGACCAAGATTCTAGTTGGTAAAGTTCTCGAGCTATTGGCAACACTGAGCACGTGTGATCGCATTACCGAAAGTATGAGGAGGCACTGGACTGGAAGCCTCATTCGTGCTAACCACTGACATCATTCCTGGTTTTCCTCATTCGCCAATTATTGTGAAGTCAACTGACTTACAAGGTCATGCACAGCGTTCGTATCCAGTCCCAGCAACCTTTCTTCTTCTTCTTCTTTTTTTGCAATTTGGATGCTACGTCACAGGAAACTCTTAGTTAAATGTTACGCAATCTTGTGACATTAAAGACAGTAATTTAATATGCAAGTTATGACACAGTAGACACATGGATCTGTTGTCATCCAGAAAACCGGTTAAAGAACTCAAAACATGTGGAAGGCGAAAAACTGAAAGAAAAAACTGTCGTTCGCTGTAAGTGTCCATTTCAAGGTCACAGAATTGAAATTAAAAAATATTGATGGCCTTCAGGAATCTAAGACTCAGGCCTCAAAGTCACAGCTTCGTCTTGAGTCTTTGCCCTAATTTTCCTCTGTCTTTATTCTCGCTTACTTTACCAACGAACTAACTCTATTGTTTACGAAATTCATATGTTCATCGCCACAGTAACAAACTTTTGTTTTGGATTCTACCCTGGGCAAGATCAAGCCAGTTTTCATTACGGACACCTACCTCTCGCTTCTAATATTGTCTACTGAACGACGTCTCGATCTTCCTAACGATCTCTTTCTCTCCGGTTTTCCAACTATGATGGATTATAATATTCGTTTTCCCCCACATTCGGGCTACATGGCCTGCCCATCTTAGTCGTCGCGTTCTCATTAGTCTTACAACATCGGGTAAATCGTATAGTCCGTGGAGTTCTTCACTATGCAGTCTCCTCCATTCCCTGGTCACCTTGTCCCGTATATCTTTTCTTTAACCTTATTTTCAAACACACGTAATTTATGTTCATCTGCTATGGCCATACTCCAACGTTGGCAACTATAAAGTATTAACAAAATTTGCTTTCGTCATTAGATGTATGAAGTCTTAGCGCTATAAATTGACTTCCGGGTTCAATTTTGTCTTTATGAGAAGCGGTCTAAATTTAATGGTTCTATCTTTGGGTTATAATGATACCAATTTTTACCACTAAAACTAATTCAGGACTGTAATTAATTTGTTTTTAATTAAGCCTCTGACTTTCTCTGTTGATGGCGAAAGTTGATTAAGTTAATGTATTTATTGACTTACTCACTAATCTAGATACACGTTCTTTCCCCATAATTCCAGAATGCATTGATGATGTATTTTATTTTTAAATTAAGGGAATGGACATGAAGTTAATGAGATATTAATGGAAAATGTCGAAACTTTTGAAGATAGAGAGATTAGATCTTTTTTTGTGCAGTGTTCGATTTGTTAGAAATTACGAAGGAGGGACCGTAAATCTAGTAGTTGTTGGTAAGTGTAAAACTACTGACTGTTTGGGTAGAAATATTCTATTCCTGGTTGGGTTGATGATATTGGCAATCAAGAACCGGTGATGAAATCTTCACGCAACAGGGAAAATCACGGTATACACTTCGGGCAAATCGAACACTGTTTTGTGGATAGATTGGAATAAATCCATCCTTAAAAATGTTCGTCCAGTTGTTTGGAAAAAAGTCAGGCAACTTGGTAGAGTGGAACGTGACTAAGAAAGGTCGGAAACCCTTCAGTTTTCAAAACAATTCAAGCAAAGAACACTCAGAAATGTTCTCTACTAATTCTACAGGTTCACATTGCCACTATTATTGAGATTCAGATTGTGAATCTGCATACTAGTATATATTTTTTTTAAGTAAACTACAAACCGGGCGGCCCGGGTTCAAATCCTGAACAGGAGAATTTTCTTTCAGTGTTTCCATACCTAGCGCTCTGAGGTGCACTCAACCTCCTATCAAATTAAGTACCAGAGTGTCCTTGGTACTCATGGGCACCTTGGGATGGTAAAGGCGGTCGAGCGTGTGACTGACCTCACTTCGTACCGTAGGTCAAGAAAATGTGGAGTGTTGTTGCTTCCGTATTCCCCATGCGCAGTTCACGGCGCGTGCGTATCGCACAGGGGACAATTTTACCTTTAAATTTTTGTTTGAATATTTTTTTTTTTTTTCGGAAACTGAAGCGTTTTTGATTTTTGTTACTCACGTTCTATTCAGCCAGTATACCGACTTTTCCGAGCAACTGGACGAAAAATTTTAACAGTGCGGAGTTCTCATCAGCTCGTTCAGGACGTTAATAGTTACTATCATTCATTCGTTTATTCACATATCCCTGTCCTAGCTTCCTCACTTCTTCTCTCCTTCTCCTTCTCCTCCTCCTCCTCCTTCTTCTTCTTATTATTATTTCGGTTAACCTGATGCTGTCGCTGGAAGCGAACAGTACAAAATAAACACTTTCACTTGATGCGAGTAAGAAATGTTTCCTTGTAATGTGTGTGCAGCATTGCGTAATTTTTCTTGGAATCAGATAGCAATAATAATTCCGTAGGAATGTTGTAATGATAAGCCTGGTAAACAGAGTATTGTTAAGTCAATGAAAGCTATTACGTAATTTGGTTTGAGTCATTCTGCTGAAGCAATGAACTCGAATATGTTCCCTTCAAAGGCTTCAGTATACACTGACAAACGTTTCGCAGGAAATTGTTACAAACAATATTGTTAGTGTAATTTCAAGGAATACACATAAAAGGAACTTGAAAAAAATGCTTTTATCAATACTATTATATAATCTATAAAGCGAACACACTTTGTATATTTGTGTTTAAATCAGCGGCGTATTCTCCATGAATGCAAGGCATACATTGCATGCCTTCGAATTCTAGTTTATTTATTTTATTATTTTCCAAAGGAGAAAACAGAGAAGATTTTGAGAAATTACGAAACTTCACCCGATATCATGGACCAGAACGCGTAGTACGAAAGCTGGCAGTAAGTAGTTTAGTAAACTTTTCACTTCTGGCGCTGCAGTATTCTCGTCTATGTATGTGAGTGTCTACTCAAGATCTTTGTTATCCGCTTGTCTGTGAACGTGTGTTTTATTGGATGAAAGACGCGGGAGAAATCCAAAATGCATGCAACGCTAAAAGTTTCATTCAGCATAGTTGCCATCTAGATGAGAGAGTGTGTGTTGCAGCGCTGCCAATATGTGTGGAATTCCACACAATGTATGTAATTTTGGCAGTTGTGTGTAATTTGCGTGGAGTGGAATTCTGTGTGGAATATGTGTGGATTTTTGTATTTCCAGAAAAATCACAAGATAAACTTCTAAATGTGTTATTTATTCATATTTTCTTGACTTTACTGAGGATACTTCCTATTTTCGACTTTCATCTAGAAAAGGATAAAAGTTAAGAAGAAACTTAATTACTTTCTCCTTAGTGACAACTGTAATTTCCGTGAGCGACAACAGATGATCGATCACTTCTGTTTCAAATTCTTTCTTGCTCTCTATGTCTTTTGTATACCTGTCGCGCCATCCTATTCTTTTTCTGTAGGAAAATATAATTTACCACCGAAACGAGAAGAAATTATCACCTTTTCGGTTCCCTTTTTCATGAGCTCATTGTTGAAAGCTGGCATGTGATTGAAACCCTTGTAAATCACCTGTGAAACTACCATGTATCGAACTTCGTTATTCGAGGTATATGACAGTGAGAAAGAGGTAATTGCAAGTTTGTAAAGAGCAGTTAGATGGAAGTCATCTCTAATTCCCATACATAAATAATTCTTTATAATAATAATAATAGAAATAATAATAATAGCAACAACATTGCGTGCCCAACCTCAAAAGTCAGGATACGCCACTGGTTCAAATTTATCTCGAAAAACGGGGGCCCTCATAATGACGGTGCTAGGATAAAAGGTCCAGGAGAATATTTCATTTGGGAAATTCGGGGACTAACTTAAGTTTAAAGTATAAGCTGGCTTAAGCTTAAAAAAAGAGCACTGATTGATAAAACTGTGGGGGAGGGGTTCAATGAGTGCTAAGGTAGATGTTGGGGGGCTTCAGCCCTCCTAGTCCTGTGTAGTTTGACAATTTTGAAGAATATACATATCGCATGAAACGAGTGTGGGATGATGGTTTATTTACGTTTCTACCTCGGGCAAATTCGTTAAGGGGAATGTTTTTCTTCAGGATCTCCTTGCTTTCTACAGTTAGACTTAGGTTTACATAGCCCCTGGTAACATAAATATTTGGTACGTTTTGGTGCAATCAATATTTAAAAGGGAGTACAAAGTTTTTACATTATTTACTTTTAGATTTGAATATTGCGTGTATCCTCCAATGCTATGCAACCAATAACACAGTAAAGACTGGTGTGTGGTGCAACTGCCAGGCGTTCGTGAATTACACGAGGAAACCGTTTTAATTTTTCAGTAACGAAGAATTTTCACTATTCTTTACTAATTTTTGAGGTGCTGATTTCAAATCTCATCATAGATAACCTGTAGCACGCAAGTGTTTTGTGTTATGATGCTTTATACTTTCTCTTATATATATAAATTTCTTATTGATTTCATAAATACAGTTCAACCTCAATAACTCGAGACAACTGAAGAGGAAAAGACAAAATTAGAGTTATGGAATATTTCGACTTAACAAGGTTTGAGTTACTGAGAGGTATAATTCAACAGTTCAAGATAGTTAGGACCGGAACTGACTGGGACTTTTCTTCTGTAGTTAGGTTCCTGGATTTTATTTCGCCATGGAACATTTAGCTGCGTGCTGATCACGACACAACAGACATTAGCAGTGGTGGCAGCAGCTGATGCTTCACGATCGTTCTAACCGTTGAAAATGAGAATGAGGAGCCTTGGTTCAAGTCGTTGAACTCCCTAAGCTTCGACTTACAAAAGGGTTAACCTGACTAAAACTAAGACTTATAGAGAGGTATTTATACTGTAACTTCTAGAAGTTCTCTAGCAGAAGATTTCCAGTTCACACAAGGACATGTCCAGAAAACAACAAAAATTCGAATTATGGAGATTTTTATTTCACAATGTCCGACTTGTAGAGGAATATTGGCACGGGGTGGAATAGAGAAGGTGAAAGGGAATTAATATAAATTTCCAGATATACAGGAATTCGAATTATCGAGGGTCTACTGTATTTATACAGTTCAAATCATAACACAGGCTGTCAAGGATGGAAGGAAGTACATTTATCAAGATCCTACTACAACAACAAATGAAACTGAATTTCAATTTATTAAATAATATTTACATTAGAACTTTGAAGCAGAATTGCGAAAAGCTATTATTTCATGCCTATTTTTATCGTTTATCAGATTTGTATCCTACTTCTGCAGAAATCATCAGTACCTTCTTCTCTGGTACTTTTATTTCATGGTTAGGATGTTTTGATTCTCTTTGTTTATCACTTACATCACCAAAAGTCTCTGCGAAAACATTCAGATACAAACGTAGAAATTGCATGATTAAGGGCATCATTATGTAACTCGTACTTTTTTTTTTTTATCAGAACCTCGTGGTGTTCCTTCCTTTCCTTTTTCCAAACTTTTTTTTACCACATATGAGAAATATTTTCATGCAGTAAACGTCTTGCTTGAAAGTAAGTATGCGAAACATGCCACGCTTTTCTAATAATAATAATTCTCTATTTTAACTTAGGATCACTTAGATTTAGGAACTTTTCCGCTTATCTTTCAGTCTATTACCTTCTTTTTTAGTACTTTATCAAATCTAGCTTTCTGTGAAAAGAGAGCAATTAAACCTTTCAAGGATCGATCATGGGTAAAGAGACATTACAACACCAATGAATTTTCCATTTTAGGCAACACTGATACAGTAGAAGTCCGTTAGTCTGGCACGTTCGGGACCGACCCGGTGCCGGATTACCGAAAATGCCGAACTATCGTGCGGTACCTCTTACTACTGGTGTATAGGCTAAGCGGTACAGCGAAAACAATGAACTGAACCTGTGTGTGGTGACAGCCGAGATCAGCCGAGTAAAGTCTGAACACTTCCGGTTGATTCCGAACAATGCTGATTGCGTCTAACAGTAGCAGACGGGTCTATGTCAGAACGCCCACTGGTCAGATCGCCCACTTCTGAAAATGGTCAGAACGCCCACAGAAACAGTCAGATCGCCCACTTCTGAAAATGGCCAGAACGCCCACAGAAACGGTCAGATCGCCCACCAGAACGACAAAACACGCAAATTCAGAAATGGTCAGAGTTCCTACCGGTCAGAACGCCCATCGAAACTCGAAAATAAGTCTTAAAATGAATTTAAGTAAAATAAAAGTAATGTACAATCAACATGCTGCAAAGAAGGAAATATTGATTCACGGAGAGACAATAGGCATAGTTAATGAGTATGTTTACTCAGAGCAGCTCAAATCAACGTAGTTGATGGATGAAATAAATAGAAAATGCAAATATCGTGGAGCTCGTTTGGAAGAACACATTTTATTTTCAAAAGAAAACTACCAATGTGTCTCAAGAGTAAAGTTTATAAGCAATATCTCTTACCTGTGATGATATACGGCTGTGAAACTTGGACATTGAATGCGCAAACGACTCAAAGATAAAGACTCACAGAAAGAATTATGATGAGATGCATGATAGGAACAACTATGGACGACTAATGTATTACATTGGATTACCAGAGGAAAAAACGACCGAGACGACGTCCAAATGCAAGATGGTTAGATGAAATTAAACGTTTTTCAGGAGCTACATTCATGAGGATTGCAGCTGAGCGAGATACGTGGAAAGAAAAGGGGGATGCCTTTATCCAGCAGTGGATAGAAAACGGCTGAATATGATAATTGTTCCTTAAATTACGCTTCATATGTGCCTTTCCAAGGTAATTAAACAAAAATTGTACTTAAAAGCTAATAGAATGAAATTAACTGCATTTATCATGTTTTCATTTGCACGTTGAAAACAGTTGAATTTTAAATTATATTTCAATAAATATTTTATTTAGTTCATATTGCTTTAATGTGACGTGTTTTCAATTTCCCTTTTCTACTATGATATGGATTTCGCTTCTGAGAAGTTTTTCTAAGGCGATATATGACGCTTAATAATATAACAACATAATAACACATAGCAGATAATTATACTTAGGAAAAGAAATACACAAACGCAACATTATCATATAACTATTATACTCGCTGCTGTAGCTTATGTGCACAGCTCCCGACCCGACTCCGACTCACTTGTTTAAGAGTGGGCGTTCTGACTGGTGGACTTTGTGAACGTTTACCCGAGTTTTTTTTTTTTTTTCATTATGTTTGTTCAGTATCAATTTAATATAAGTATTAAACTGCAAAAAATTAATGTATTAACCGTGTACCTTGCTAGGGTTTGTATTTTCTAACCTGGGGTAATCCTGATCATTTTGGTGGGCGTTCTGACCCTTTTTAAAGTGGGAGTTCTGACCGTTTCTGTGGGCGTTCTACCATTTTCAGAAGTGGGCGATCTGACCCGTGGGCGTTCTGACCATTTTCACGAGTGGGCGATCTGACCAGTGGGCGTTCTGACCGATTATGCATTTAGGCGTTCTGACCATTTTGGTGAACGTTGTTGCCATTTTTACGAGTGGGCGTTCTGACCATTTCTGAATTTGCATGTTTTCCTATTTTAGTGGGCGATCTGACCATTTCTGTGGGCGTTCTGACCATTTCTGTGGGCGTTCTGACCACTTTCAGAAGTGGGCGATCTGACCAGTGGGCGTTCAGACATAGTCCCTAGCAGACGCGTAGTGGACACTTCCGAGTGGTTCCTAAGCGCGCCAAGCGCTTTCAACTGTCGTTCACAAGCGTTTACAGGAAAAAAAACTGAGATGGTGCCGGACAATCGGGCGTTCCGGACTGTTAGATGCCGGTCTATCGGACTTCTACTGTACAACATTATGAGAACCTGCTGATCATCTGAGTCATTCACAGTTAAAACGAGAAAATACAAGTGTCATTTTTATCCACTTTCAGTTTGCAATATTGCAAACCACAACACCTAAATTAAGAAATTCACATATTTTTAATAATTAAGACTAACTAATAAATGATACGTCGTACAAAATTTTAAGAGGTCAGATTTGAAATTAGCATGCAAAAATCAATAAAGAAGACATTGTCATCAATGCTACCAAAATCTTTTAGTCCAGTGTTCTTATTAAAATTTGTTTGCCGCCATCTTGAATCTCGAATTCAATTTTTTTTTAAATTTCGGAATCGAATCCACAGTGGTTTAAAATTAAAACTTTCCCATATAAGAAATATTAAGAATATTGGTCTGGTATTAAACTGAAAGTTTGCATTCGTCACTGGAATACTAGTTTCATCCATTATATATATATATGTATATATATCAAGCGTTTTTCAGAAGCTACATGGATGAGGATAGCAGCAGACCGAGATATGTGGAAAGAAAAGGAGGAGGCCTTCATCCAGCAGTGGATTGAAAACGGCTGAATATGATTATATATATATATATAAAAGTTATACACATATAATAAGTAATTAATAAATAAATTCATGGTGAAAATGTTACGAATAAGTTGTTAAATGTGCAATTGATAAATTATTATATTTATTTATTCAGTTAGTTATTGTGCATACATTTTCGTTTATTTTTATTACAGTATTCACACGTCAAAAATGCATTTGTTTTGTACATGTTTGGATTTCTCTTCCGGAAGTCTTTTGTAATGTAGTTAGTACATCACTTTACACTGTACTCTATAATGGCATGAACTTCTAAGTAAGTGAGATACATTTGACAAGGCTCAAAAACTTAAGTAAAACCTAATTTCAATAATTATTTGTTATTTAATAATCCTTCACTTTATCTTATACCCACAAACAAGCCACACAAAGATTTATATTAAAGGAAATAATTTAAGATTGTTTTAAAATGTAAGTATTGTCTTGTGTCACTTAGCGAATTTATACTTACAAGTTATCAATTACTTATTGTAACAATTTCTTTGTTGTTACAACGAATTTTAAAACTCTGTGATGTAGAAAAACTGAGAAAGAATTGTATGAGTCGTAGTATTCTGGTTTAAAGCAATTCGTGAGGTTTGAGTATTTTAATCATCTGGTAAAATTACAGTTAGTTCATGTATGTGGCGCGAGTGTTTGCTCACTTACCTTACGTATTGAGTATATACCAAACGGTGAGGGACTAGATGTTTCTATTTCTAAGTCAGATTAGTCTACCAGGGATATCAATATCTAATTTTTCTTATTTTTTTTGGACATACTACGGTTTGAAGAAGATACAGATCAGTTATTATTTCAATGTTGAAGGTAAAAGGGGGAGGGGAGGAAGGGTTAATAAATGATAAGGGAAGCTATTCATCAATTTTCTTTGTCAATTAATTATTTAGTTAACACTCCTACAGTTAAATTTTTAAGAAAAAAAACAAAGTTTAATTACATAAATACAGATTGCAGCTCTTATATTCATATGAACAAATGATCAAAGTACTTTACAACACGCACAGAGGAGAAAAGAAACCGTAATCCTATCAAACCGTAATAATTATACTCAGTTAGAAATAATTATTATACTTTCATATAAACATGAACACAAACAGGAGAACCAAAAAATTTAACAGAAATAGCTAAAGATCGTAAATATTTAAACAAAAAGCACATTTGAAAATTACCCAGATACCCAGACTCCTTTATCAAGGATAAAAGTAAGAAGGCAAAAGGGAGAGACGAATGAAACTGATAAATAAGTGATCATCAAGTGAAATGATTCGAATAAACATAATTTGAGAAGAACATTCTATTAATATTAAGATACAAGAATAAAAGTGTGGAAGATTATACAAAGAGAATACTGGTACGGATGCTAAATGGAATAAATTAATTCATTCACTCATCCACGGATAACAAGAATAGACCAGAAACAAGAAGTGGAGCTACTCAAAGATCGTTCCGTGAATAGCTGTAACATAATTTGTAAGATTATAGATTATTATGTAAGAGTGTAGAACACTGTGCTTTGTGTGTAGGAAAGTACAGTTAAACAGATCAGAAAACTATGCTTCATTC
This sequence comes from Lepisma saccharinum, assembly GCA_022664845.1. Taxonomy (NCBI): domain Eukaryota; kingdom Metazoa; phylum Arthropoda; class Insecta; order Zygentoma; family Lepismatidae; genus Lepisma; species Lepisma saccharinum. Next base: position 27,680 of record JAGDQP010000940.1, on the reverse strand, counting down.
TCTGTATTTATCTCTCTGGCACAAGTAATAATACGTATCGTTTTAATGTAACGAAACCAAATCAAGTTTAACCTAGAACATAATTAAGCTTTAACAGAGGCACAGAAATCTATACCTTTCAGAACTGAGAAAATATTAAATTAATTTATGAAAAATTAACATTTATGGTGCTACACTAGTTCTTACGTTGAACAAAATGAACGCTCTTACAGCCTATAAAGAGGCGTGTTCATTTTATAAACACGAACAAATCATCTTCTTCAAGAGTTATAAAATCTATTTGAGTTTTGTGTTCATTTAAATAATGTATTCCTGTTTATTTTTATTACAATTTAGCTAATGTTAAAGTGTACATCCCTTTCAGAAGTACATTTATATTTTTATCAAATTTTGTTATATGGTGAGAGCATTGATGATCGGTCAATTTAAGGGACTGGTTCAAATATTTTGTTTCCAAATTTAATTTTTTTGGTCTAATACTTACACTTATCCTCTTTTCTTTCAGTATTTACACCTTTCTCATTTCTGAGTCAAAATTTTACACATATTTCGTAGTAAGATTTTTAGAAAAAGAAAAATAAGCAATATTTACCAGTTGTCGTCCACTCAGCATTGGTGTCAGCCAGGTATGTACTAGTTGTCGGATTAGGAACTAGCAATTATAGGAACAGCGTAACCATTTACTTGATATTTCAACCACAAACATTTTATATTATGGTTAAAAATTATAGAAATGATAAGTAGTCACATGTATATACAAATAGACGAAACTTTTAGCGTAAGAAGCTTTCTTCACGTTTCCCATTAAAGTCACCTTTTACAATTAATGTGAAGAAAATACCTGTTAACTTTATACAAATACAAAAATGTCAACCATTGTTAAATATTAAGAAAATGTGTGAGAGGAAAAGCTTCAATCATTAGTTTTCACTAAACGGCTACTACTATTATACCCATCATAATTTGGTTTGACGATTATTTTTTCCTCTCTCAGTAAATGTGATTTAGAAATAAGATATTTCTGGAAATTTCAACAACTGTAAGTGTTGCAAATTGTTTTTTAATAAAACAGCTTCCTTTCTTCTTTCATCAGTTCACTGAACACTAATTAAAAAAGAAAACTCTTGCAATATTTGAGTTTGAGCCACGAATATTATATATATTTAGCATGGTCATTACTCGTACAAAATGGAGGACATTTTGAAAACGGACGAAGAACAAGATGAATAAAGCAGGACATGCCTTCCAAATCAAGAACGTCTACTAATCCTGTATGAAAGCAAAATTACTCAAAGGAGTTACGGAAGATGTTCTATGACAAAGCAGACGCACAAAGGTCAAGAATTATGAGGATCACTGCCCTAGCCTTTATGCTGGAAAATATCGGAACAGTTTCAAGTTCCAGTAAAATGCTAGTTTTAGAGTTCCTGTTAAAGTACTGATACATTATTAATTCACCAAGATACTAAAATGTTGTACTTTACACCGCGGTACGCATACTAGTAGCTTAAGTAACTGAAATTGCGTTATAAGCATTGTCTAAAATGAGTAGATGTCATTACATTACAACAGTAGTTTCTCTTCTAATTCATCAAACATTTCTTTCAGACGTAAGTGAAACTTTGGATTTTTATAAGCAGCACCCATATTCATAGCTTCCATACTTTTTGGATCTTCTGTCATCGCATCTACATCAGGAACATCATTTTTTTCCACAAGAATAAAGGGTAAAATGCTGCATGCTATCATAAAACCATATAATAATTTTGATTCATATTCCTTTTGCAATACTTCAAACGTGATTTCGTTAGCAGTGGATCCTAATCTGGTAACGGTCCTCGTGAATGTCTGATGATAGGTCTGCAACAATTGATGGAGATGTTCATCTCTTAATTGTTTAGTTGTGCTGGTGTACAGGAAATAAAGAAGATCAAGAACTGGTGACGCGTAACGAGATAGTTGAAAATCTAATAGTTTCACTTGTGATGGAACGTTCTCATTATTGTATTTGAATAACAGATTATTCAACCAACAGTCACCGTGACAAAGAACAGAAACTGGTTCTTGTGAACGACAAAACTCGGTTAACTTATCAAAACTTGTGGTCTTGAGTTCTTCGAGTTTGGGAATGAACTTTTCGTAACCATTTAAGGTCTTTACAGTCGACACAAGGTATTCCATTTGACCATTAAAAAACGGAGCAAACTGGTCGCGATTTGATTCCTTATACATCGTTTCAAAAAGACACGACTTAAACTTCTCTCGGAACAGTTCCAAATTCTCAGTCTTCATAGCGAATGATAGCGCGTGAAACCTGGCGAGTTCACAGAAAACTAACCTGCAATGATGATAATCAAGACCTTTCCTCCTGTCACCCATTCTAAATGCAAGAGGACTCAAATCTTCAAGAACTATAGCATCCCTCATGCCATCTGTTCTTGTATAAATGCAGCGAGGGATTGAAGACAGAAGAGATCGAGATATACCTTTGCTTCTTTGATACTCTTCATAGGCTGGAAAAACCAATTCATACATCGTAGCTTCCTTCACAAACGCGCCCAATCCTTCTAACATCTTCTTTCTAACCTCATTTTCTGGAATACATTTGATGACTAATTTATATTGCTTGTTTTCATTCTTTGTTCGTGCATCGACAATCGAACGATACACAATGGTGCCATAATTATCTCCTGCATTTGTCCCTGGGTAGACATTACTCTGGCTCACTTTCAGCTGTGGATCGTTCTCAGATTTTCTTAACGCTAACTGGAAGAATGCTTTATCTAACCAGGAATGTGGTACTTCGTTACTTGCTGATGGTTGGGTCTCTGACATGATGATGGAAGTAGATGTGCAGAACTCTGGAAGTATAAGAGAACAAAATTATTAGTTTTTACTTCTTGTACAAGGAATAAATGGTCCTATTAAAATCACGAGGGTTGAGGGGTAAATAGACCTGAGCATAGGTTTAATATATCGCCACTAAACTTCGTTCTAGCTAACTTTGAACCATAATTCAGTACAAGGATAATTATATCTTGAGTTCTATGACCCACAGTGAGTTGGAATTTAGTTGTTTTACATCACTGACGCACAGGAAGCCATAATTTTATAGGAAACATCCGGAAAAGCATGCTTATATCTCAGACAAACCTTTAGCCTTGCACTAATTTTGGTGCAAAGTTACGTGAATGAACTATAGATCGAACATTAACAGCTCTGAAGCACTCCCAAATTGAATGTTGTGCTTTCCGTCACATTTGTGGCAAGAAATCGCCTGCAAGCAATCTGCTTCCCAAGGGCAGGAAGTTTCAGTACAACAGTCTTAGGATTGAAGAGAAAGAAAAAGTACTACATGCGAAGAAAATTTAAAGAGCTTGCTTAGTTAAGAAGAAAGTTTTTACAATTCAACAGTATCAGAATCATTGCATATCATTTTCTAAATTTATTTTTTCACTCTCTTTTAACGAACAGTGATTATTTTTCGCTGCTACTGACTAAGAAACAAAATCGGGTTTGTGAACAATTGCCTGAGAATCCTTCTTATGGTCTTCGCCGTGTGGTGAAAGCAAACTACTTTGCATACACATTTAGAATTGATTTAAATAACAAGTACATACGACTCTACAGTCAACTACCGAGCTACCGGAGATCGGTTGGTAAAGCGTTGGTTGAGCAAAAGGAAGGTCCTGGGAACGATCCCAGCATCCGCTTATCCTGTTTGAGGTTTTCCAGTTTTTTTTTTTCCTAAGTCACTCCAGAAAGTGCCTGGATGAAACCTACAAAACTAGGCCGTGGACGACTAGCTTGTAATATCCTCTTCCCCACCCCATCCGGTCTGAGCCTCAGTTTCCTAAAGACCATAAATAAATTCATATTCAAAATTCTGAAGCCCATTGTTTTCAATATCATGAGCCTTTACGCATTTTGACATTGTTTCAAATAATATTTTTAACTTCACATTCTTTTTCGGTACGTTGTTAGGCTGTTTAAAGTGTCTTTTCTGTTTCTGGCTTCCGGCAAAATTTGATCACTTCCTCTGTGACCATCGTCGAGCAGCCATTGTTTTTTTTCGCGCACGAGTTCTGAATATACAGGATCAATATCGTGCAAACTATTTACACATATGATACAATTTAACTTATTACTAAGCATCTAACTAAAAACTCTGCCATGTATACAACACCGTTGCTGGCATGTTCTGTTAAATTTTATGGAAATACAATATAATCACGCTCCAAAGGAAAACTATCGTCACAAACATTAACATTATGTGTCTTTATGAAAATGAAATGGTTCTGGAATTGTTGTCTTCTGTTGCACTTGTTTTCCAGGGGTTTTTACTCAGTCACACCAGGAAAATGCTGGGATGGTATCTACAAACTAGGCCCTGGCCGATTACTTCCGGTATCCTCTCTCTCCCACCCTATCCCGGTCTAATCCTGAGATGTCTAAAGGTAACACGTAAGTTCAATTTTGTTGCACTTCACATGAGAAAGAGCTTGTACTATCTTGTGGCTGACAGGCTGAATTGCATTATTGAGAATCAAATGTTTATATTGTAAATATGTCGGGTTATTGTTTCAATCCTTGCTAGATTTTGTCAAAGAAAAGACATCTCCATCATTCACTTCCATTTCATCAACGTTCTCTTTTTAATTCACAAAACTTTCCAATTAGCTTCCTCGTTAATGACCACCGTATTTACACCTTCTTGCCCCAAATATGACGTGCTGCGCAACGTTCTATTTGGGAGTAGTATCGCATGTTTGTCGCTATGTGATGTTAAGAGCCTGACCTGAAACCAAGGATGTTCTAATAGAGGATATGTGATTTCGCCAAGAACGTGAAGCCAAACATCACAGCTTAGTTGTAAGGTACCGAGACAGTAATAAAAAATCAGGATTTTTTGCTCTTCATGTTTATGATATTTCAACTGTAAATATATTATTGATAAATATTTTATGCGTACTTTTGTTTCATTTAGAAAAGAACTCAGTGAATCTTGTATATAAAACTTACATTAAGATAAATCCATATTAGAGAATGAGCATATAAGGTAATTGTCCAGGAACCCGATAGATGGATATAACTTTTCCTGCCGGAAGTAAATGGGTACAGAGGTTTTGTAAGTTGATGCCGAAGAAGAAAATGTAAAGAAAAGAATAATGATAAAGTAGGAAGAAGTACAGTAAAGACGATAACTAGTCAGATGTCTGTTTATTGAAGAAATTACTCTTAAAACATGACCGGGTACAGATGTCTATTGTAGCAGCCGAGTAGTATATCAGACCATAGACAGTTAGACATCACAGGCCATAGAAAGTGGAAGAGAAAACCTTTGAGTATGAATACCATGCTTTTGGTATTCGCTAGCTTGGAAAATATTAGATTTCCTTATGTCGCTGCAAAGCGCTTGGGAAATAAACTGAGCTCTAGCAAGAACGCGACGGTTAGCTGTAGCGTCACCACTTGTCTTACTATGGATTGGGGCATTCTAATCGCTTGTGGGAGCTGGCAGGACTATGTAACTGTCCGGCATACCGACGACATAGAAGAGTATGGCCGTAAAGAAGGACATAACGTTACATGCATGAGACAGTTGGTTAGGAGGGCGTAATAGTCCATGAAATTTTGCTGTGCACACCATTTAGTTACTACCATCTAACTTGTTCTTTAATCAAGGGAAGATTTTTAATACCATATAGTTAGGAGGATTTTTAGAAGATCGTCAAAGTTTCCATGTTAATAGAGAAGACCTTGAAAGGGAATTTAGTTACGTCATTATTCATAAAAGACTGTGTTTAGAACTGTATTTAAAAGGATTATTAATTACCAGGACTTTTCATAATAAGAACCATAGATTTATATAGTTGGAGATATTTCATAGTGTCAGTTGTAAGATTTAAAGTATTATAGACGTCAAGGCAGTAACATAATATTCATTCGTCAAAAGTGCAAAATAGGTTCAGTGGCATCCATATTGGTACATTCAAGTGTATATAAATCCTAATACAAGTGAATAGTATAGGAGACTATTTTCAATGAAATTAATAGTACTAGCGCTAATGAACATCGCATAGACTTTGTTATAGTCAAAGAAAAGCCTTAAAGTGTAGAAGACCATTTATCGGAAGAAGTAATTTTCTTGAGTGAACTTTATGTCGTTAAAAAGTCAGCGAATAAGTGTCATAAAAATAAAATAAGAACTATTACTCATTGAGAAATATCTGAGTAGAAGATTGAAGACAATACCGTATATATTTTAATCCTATAATATTCTATTTTTCTATAAAGTCATTATATATTCTTATCTAAGAGTACTCTGAAATCTTTTATCTATAAGTCCAATCATATCTTATTTTCTATATAGAAATATTCATATAATCTTTCATTAAAATATACACTTGACACTCAAGAGAATCGTGCGACATGTTATCACATACACATGAGAATTCATTCCTATAAGTGATAACAACTAAGACTTATCAGTGTTTAGTGAATTATTATTTTATATATTATCCACATGAGAATTCATACGAGCAAAGCACACGTGAAGAACAGTGGATATATCAAGTAAAAGAACAGTGTGTTATACTACTTCGAAGTTATAAGCATTATTCAAAGTGCGATTGTAACAGCCTAGTTGCTGTTCCATTTTTATTTTTATTTTTTTTTCCCTTTTATTTTCTTAGTCTCTGTTTTGTTTTCTTTCAGTGTGTTCTCTTTAGCTCATTCTCTTTGGTTGGTTTTAGACTCTTTGAGCGTTTTCCGCTTGGATTTTCTTTGGATTTTAATCGTTATCCATCCAGGTTTTCGTTAGTCACGCAGCAATGACTTGGATCTAACGCTTGTTTTTGATTGGCCCTAGTCAATGCTTCGTGACTTGTTTTTTGCTGATTGGTGTGAATCAGCCTTCTTCTCCGTTTGCTGGGAGAAATGCTCTCCCACGCCATGTTAGTTTAGTTCCAATTTTTAAACCGAAGCGACCAGATGCATGGGCTTTCCATCACCTGTACTTCCTAAGCCCTGTCTACGAAAGGTAGATGTAAAAACTAAATTTAATATAATTTTCGATTTCGTCCATACCGGAGAATATAATATATCGTATTAAGAAGAATAAAAAACCGATACAAGTGCTAACAGGACTTTTTTGTAATAATTTCGGAATTTTCACCTCATTAAAATTATATATTTTGTTTTGAGATTATTTATTAATATGTACAATATGTTCTAAATTTTAGTATGGGGCCACTATTGACCGAATTCTTGCATTATAAATATCGGTCCGTTAGGTTTCAATAATCAAATGCCAATTTCTCGTCTCCCGTTTTTCCATATTCATTTCGAAATTCCCGGTTAGCCATGTTTGACAGCTACCGCATATTTTCCATACTTGATCAAATTAGCAACATGTCTGCTCGATTATTTTGCGTACCGTTTTGACGCTAATAGTAAATTTTAATTTATTCAACATGGTTCGATAATTTTTGGTTTCAACTCCAGCCACTATTCTCCAATGAAAAATCATATTTTATAACAATATTTTGTATTTTTAAAATTTATTCAGAACGTCTTTTATATAACGTAGTAATCGTCTGTAATGACGTCACGAAAATATTAAGCTTAAAGTGATTCTTTAATTATCATGCATTTTGGACTAGAACTTCTTTCGTGTAAGTGATACTGTACTCAAACTTTTCCAAATTGTACATCAATATTTCGGAAATAATTTGTGAAGACATCAACGAAATTTGTTAATAATTACAGAATTATGGACATTTACGTGTGACTACATAACTTTCAGTTCGGCTTAATTCATGTATACCAGCGATTCAAATTTGTTTGTTTTACAATGCAACAGTAATTCTGTTCAGATTCTGATAAAATTATCATAGCCGAAAGCGTGAAATATGTACATTCTAAGCAATAAATTGAAATTCTGAAATTTTTATATTTCTTCGAAAACAATCTTGAGTTTATGTTCAGTGAACGTAGTGTAGAAACCTCTCAGTTAACCAGGTACGATCTAAGGCATTAGTTGAATATCCTCGTACAGTGTTTGGTAATATTTAAAATGTGCAGTGAGTTATTTAATGTTTAACTTAATATCTATTGGAAATTAGCTATGAATTGTTACGTGAAGTTGACAGCGATTGATACTATATTATTTCTGTGTTTCGGTAAACCTATCGTTTTAAGTAATGTGATTTTTAATTAGATTAGATCGGTTCATAAATCTGTAGACCAGTGGTAGGATTCTTTCGCCAGCTGAGAAGTGATGACTTGGGAAAGGAACTATATATTGAATTTCTGGTTATTTCTGCGTTGAAATATGAAGTGACTCCAGCATGTGATTTGTGTTAATATATATTATTTGCGTTTTGCGTTATGACACTACGTTTGGACTGAGTTGCGACCGTCATTCGTTGTGTTCGTTCGTCTTTATTTCAGGAATTGCGATTCCAGACTACAGGTGTGGGCCCTACTAAGGTAAAGGTAAGACATGGTCTTTTGCCACCCTGTAGACTTCGAAGTGAGTAAAGACATAGTATGAGTCACATATGAGTCGTTTTGCGTATCATCGTTTGAGATTATTTCCCAAGTAAAGATTTGCGTTTTTCTTTCTTAAACTGTCGCTAATCTGAACCAGCTGGTACTTCGGAGTATGAACTGACGATCTAATTAAAAGATTGGAGGTGTCGCCTTACCGGTATTTCCTCCCTCGATCTAAATTATTTTTTTTACAGTGATCACAAGGATCTGGAATCCTCTTTCCCAGATATTCTTAAATCTGGAAGGCATTTCTGCGCCGCTCGTCTGGGGTGTAGAAAATGTTTGGAGCTAGAGGTTAGGTTAGATGCGTTGCGTGGGTACTCTAGGCTCCTGGCGACCCTATTTGTCTGTGTGATCCACTTTTGGGATCATTAGGTCTGTTGTTGTCTCGTTACACGATATATTCAAAGCGAATTGGAATAATGATTAGTGTATTATTTCTTATCAAATTAAATTGTCTACCACATCAGGTTCATTAATACTAAAGTATAAAAGTTGGTATTTGGTGTAATCACATTTTCTTATTCAAGTCTGTTAGTCTCAGACTATAGCAGTGTTCACCATATTGTTTCTTCTAATAAGCTTAGTCATAAGAACAACCACCACATATGGCGCCCGAACAGGGACTAAGCGCCATTAGAAAAACACTTTAAGAACTATAAAAACTGTCACATTGTAGGGACACAGTGAACATCATAGTGATTATTGTAGATAAGAACTAAAGTGAATGCCAGTGGTGACAAGGAATCAGAGTTTGAACAGTAGTGTGAAGACTTCTATTACCATGGAGAAAGTGAAAGTACAATGTTGCGAAGAAATAGATAAGAATAAAGAAAGTAGGCCTATACAGTGTAAAGTTTGTAGGGGACATTTTCATACATCTTGAGTAATAGAAGTGGAGGAAATTGAATTAGGAGCAGCGAGGGTAGTAGACAACGAATCCCTTTGGATATGTTCAGGCTGCAGCAGTAAGAAAAACGCTATGGAACCAAGTAAGGAAAAGGATACCGATAATAAGGAATTAAAAACCACTTGAAAGTCAAGACTTGTGTTGTTGCCATAGGCACTGTAAAATTCATATATCGCGAACTCTTTGCCCATTGTGTCAAACGCTTCATGCAGGTCGAATAACAGATATATGGAGCACAGCACTTACTCTGCTTTATACACAAAAAATATAGCTCATACAATTTGTTTTCTACTAGATTCGTCAAATGTTGATGTTTCGATTAAAATATCAACTTCCACACACAAAACAATAGTTGTTTAAGTGATTGCTTTATATCTTTTCCGCCGTCTGTAATACATTACTCTATCACAGAACCGTGAATCACTAGCAAAAACAGCACACTACGACTATTCATGCATTACTGCCGTCTTTAAGGCGCGTAACGCTGCATTCATGAACAGTGTGCTAGGTGGAGACACCTGGTATAATCACAGCTAAACTATGGGTGCTATACGCATTCCAACCAGTTGTTCAGGTTGCCAGGTTCTCTTCGACACACATCTCCTTTTCCGTTTGCCAAAGATCGTGATGAGCAGAGTTCTTAATCGTTTCCTACGAACATAGTGCTATGGGTCATGGATTTACATAGCTCTATACCAGTATAGGGTAGACGACCCTCGTTTCAACATATGAATAGTAGACGTTATTTGTTTATTTCCTTACTTAATCTTATTTCAAGTTTCGTGTTGTTTCTCATGAATACTACTTTGGCATTGGGGACTTTGCTAAGTGCATGAGCGGTAGTTGACTGTTTCACACGTGTTACGGTGCATCTGTGCGAGTAGCATAATTTAGCGTGGCTAACGTAACTTTAGACCTTTAGGTAACTTTGGCTCAAGCCGGATGGACGTTGACGGGAAAATTGGTGGAATGAAGAATGTGGGAGAAAACGGGAGAACCCCGAAAAAAACCAAGCAAACACTGTTTGTCCATCACAAAGCCAACAAACATGGCACGAGTAGGGACCAAACCGAGGATCCCAGGTATCAGAGGAGAGCACTCTACTATTGAACCACAGCGAACCTCCAAGTTATAAAGAGATTTTGAGAACAGGTATTTTAATAAGTAAAGATTAAAGTAAATAAAAGCATCACGACGGATGGGAAGATGCTTTTCGTGGTGCCCAAAGGATTTTATAGAACTGTGGATGCGTTCAGACTTATTCTGGACAAAGGGGTAATGATCAGTTTATGTTCACCCATCGACAGAAAGTGCAAGGATGAATGAGTAGGTCCTTAGCAGACAACCTAATTCCAAATGTGTATTGCGAGTACAGTAATGGTAAAATAATATTCTTTATTTCGTTTTGTTCCATTGCGCCACTTTCATATTCGTCATCCAGTAAAGAGTGGTGTACAAGGGTGAGAATTCCTGATAGACCTTGTACTGTACAAGTGTAAATTACCAATCCACTTGCTCTGGGAACTGCATGCTACTACTACTGGGCTACTAGCTACATATGTACATGGATGTTTCCTCTTTATTGATGTACACTGTGATCCATGTAATGGTATTGATAGTGAGATTTTCCTGTCAGTGTTTATTTGGACTTTAACATTTTGCTTTAGTATTTTTGGCAGATGGTTCGAAACAGTATGCCAACCTTTAGTGATTCTTCCGCAGCTCGGTATTTCCTTTCCCTGCCACTACAGTACCACGCAGCCTGTTCTACTGTTAATGGTATTGGAACTAAAACTCAAAAGTTTAACTTTTCTTCCTTTCGACAGCCTATAGCGCCGGAACGAAGGATTTGTGTACCTTTGATGGTCCATATTTTATTTTCATTATTTTTATGCCAGAAAACTCATTAAGTGGTTTTGTCGGCGTTATTTCGTAACATCCTGTATATTACTTACGTGAGATTAAATGTTTCCTTAATTTTCCTTGCTAGTCCCTTAGTCTCCTGAAGACAGAGATAAGTTGTTACTAGGGGCAGCAGAATATCCTGAATAAAGGTGTTCAAATTTCGTGCTTGAAACTGTTTAAAAATTCGTGAGTTGAAGGGTAAATTTCTTGAGTAGCTAAAAATGATGACGTTTTACTACCTTAGGCATAAACCTTGTACGAATACCGTCTAATATACACAATAAATACCCTTGTGATCATATTTTCGCCGCTAGATGGCAAACCATGTCCGCAAATTTGCTGCCATCTATGAATAATTATGTGTACTATATTCTAACGTTCTCCATGTTACGCGACTCCGATAAATTTTGTAAGATAAATTATATTTTTTTTCTGACTAGGTAGGCATTATTTTCGTGAAGGAATAAAAATGGTATGATATTTTAAGTAGAGCTCAGAATTCGTGGTTGGAAGCAAAATATTGCGCGTATTTTGTCAGTTAAAAAGCAAATTTTCACAAAATGTTAAACAAGCATTATCTACTCCATGATTTCTTGTGTGTTTAAAATTTTCGCGATTCGCGACTTAAAAGACGGATTGATGACGAAAGCAATGCTATGGTCTTCGTAACAAATAATCTATAGATATTACAAGAGAAATAAAATTTTACTAACCTTGTGTGCTCGTCTAATGAAACAACCTTGCAATAGATGACTATTTCAACACTGAATGTAGATATTGCAGCAAACGTTTAAATAGCTGTCTGAGGCCTGTGAATCATATCTCACACAAGAAGAGTGCTCTCTAATTTAAGATTCTATCAAGTAAAAGTGTCTATAAAAGGCAATCTTTCTGGTATATTTTCTTTCGCTTACCGCTTATCTAATCAATGAAATATTGATGATAACAATGAATAAGAGCTCTACGAATAAGTTCTTGTAATTCATAATTCCTGTTGTAATGTTTTAACGCATCCAGTGACAGACTCCAAGACCAAGTTTTGGAGGGGGCGATTCGGTGGAAAGTAGGAAGGATTCAGGTCGGAAAATTCTTTCATTAAAAAAAATCAACATGAAATTATCCTTTTAATTAACAAAAATCCAGCATATTACATATTACAGGCATGTCATATCTGTATATTCCGTGAGTTTCATCAATGTTCGCTAACACTGCTTTTTAAAGCACTTGAAACTTCTTAACGATAGGTTAAATTCTTAACGGAAGTTAATGAAACCCAGAAATTGTTTCACAAAGGCTATAATAATATAACCACGGGCGTTGTCCGTGGTTGATGCAACTGCGTCCACCTGAGTGACGGCAGTGTGGTCAGTACTGTGCGCTACCTGGCCACGAACAGGCGTATTAGGGTCTTTCTAGACCGAGTGGCCGTCACGTCTTTATTCACGTGACTCCCCAGTTTGCCTCACGACGCTGGGTGAACGCCGAAGAAAGTGGGACTCCAGTCGGAAATTAAGCCCGCGGGACCACGCGGACATGAGTCCAACGCTCTAACCATTAGACTATGGAGCCCCTATTCACAAATACTAGTTAAAGATAATATTTGACAAAATGATGTCAACAAAATCAAAACTTTGCATCTAAAGGAGAAAGTCTAATCTTTTACAGTAGAACCGCGGTAATCCGACCTCCGATGGTTCGACTCTTCGCATAATCCGACCCCGGCGGAGGTTGAAGAATATCTACGTATGTCTGTACTTGTCCTTAAACTACTACGTACATTGTTGAGTAAGTTAGCTGGTGACACTCGATTAGTGCGTTCTGATGTTTTGCTTTCAGAGTGTTTGTTGTTTAAGCAGTAACTCTTTACAAAGTGGACAGTTTGTTTGTGCTCAAAAAACTACTTTCAGTGTATTCGTCCCATTATGGCAATTAAAACGTGACGCCCAGTTTAAGGATTTTAATGTATGAAATATTTATGCTCCTCTGATAATCATACCTTCCTTGCGTTCCGACCATGCCCTCAGTCCCATAGGTGACGGATTAACGGGCTTCTACTGTACTTTTGACCTTTGAAAAACCTTTCTATTATTTTATCAGCGCTTGAAATCACATCAAAATGAATATTTAGTAAAGTGACATGATCTTCACCGATGCGGGATGTTAACCAAGTTTTGAGACTGTGGACACCTATGAACACAATATTCTTAAAATATAGTAAACAAATGAAAGAAATTGACGTTACGTGAACCAAAATATCACAAATTGTAAAATGAATCAAAGCTTTCAGTAACTTTCCACCTATCGGTCGCTTATAAGGCGATATTTTTACTTAATCAGGATTTACTCAGTATTTATCTTTTTGTTTACGGTTTATACAGTATATTATTATTTACATTAATATTAGTTCAACATATACTGCCACTGTTTAAATCAAAACAGTCTCAAAATGACACCAAGAGTCTTCTGCGTCTCTCACGCCGGGAATTTTAAAAACAAAAACTGACTACATCAATGAGAATCTCGGGGAGGGCAATCGACCCACCGCCCCTCTCTCGGTCTGCTCCTGCACTGTTAGACAGCACAAAACACTTTAATAAAATAACTGTACGCTACAGTTTATAGCTGGAGTTCCCAAACTTTTCAAATTTACGGAACCTGTGAGGATGAACCCGTTGCTGGAATCTTCATACAAGCGATTTGTTTTACAAATTCTTTAATTTAAAATCAAATTGCAATACAAAACAGCAACATATTAAATTAATATTTAATAATATACTTGTTTACTGATTACCTGTACCGAGAAATCGAGCCGTCGTAGCTCAGAGCGTTTGCTTAGCAATCGGGAGGTCCTGGTTTCGATCGCAGAGACCGACCATCCCTACTGAGGTTTTTCCAGGGTTTTACTCTGTCACACCAGGAAAATGCTGGGATGGCACCTCCAACACAGGCCTTGACCGACACCTTCCCGAATCCTTTTCCCTGCCTTAGCCTTAGATGCATAAAGGCCTTAAATAAAATTAAAAATCGGTAGGTAATGAGTTCAATCCCAGCGGCCGACCATCCCGACTGAGGTTTTTTCCACAATTTTTTACTCAGTCGCACCAAGCAAACGCCGGGATAGCACCTTCAACCTAGGCCCTGGCTGACACGTTCTCAAATCCTTTCCCCTCCCCTTTCCCGGCCTGAGCCTTAGATGCCTAAAGGCCATAAATTAAAAAAATCAAATTCAAATTCCTGTACTGAGGCGGATATGTGAAAAGATCCCATTCCAAAAGTCACTTGTGCACAGTCAGAAAATACCCAAGAAGCATAAGGATAACGGGTCGATATCACGCCTATACTGAGACCATCACGCAGATACTGATCATGGTTGACCGCTGTGACTAAATATCGATCTATATTGGCGTGGTACGATGTTTCTACATTCAAAGCTATTCTTGAAACATGTTTGTACTTCATTAAAAAAAAAAAAAAAAACGTGCAAAAATCCTTGGCAGATTAAATTAATTAATTTAGAGAGAAGTATGATTTTGGTGGTTTTCCTGGATATAGCTCAGAAATAGCTCGTTCATCCTACTTCTTATTTCAGAAGAACTTACCCTAACTTCTCGTCACTCGTTTCCTGCTTTCGAATTCATAGGAGTTAGCTTATATTATTCAAATGATATAATCGGGACTTGGGATAAAGCAATACTAATAATTTGATTTACAAATTTGCACAAATCTAAATTACTTTCCGCGGCCTGCCATGTACACCCACGGGTCTCAGCGAGCTTCTCTCTTTTACGCTGCTTCAGATAACAAAATTCAATCCTTTTCTCTCCTCTTGTTTCTTCTCGGTGGAGAAAGAAAAGTTTTGAACATCAGGGCCCCCCATGAAAAATCCCGCCCTGAGAAGTGACCGCTCTCCAACTTCTACTAGCGATCTCCGCATGCACATGCTTCATGCAACTAAAGCAATAATTGTCGCGGATGTGGATGCTTACGATTTCTGTCTTTCGGAGACATTTACCGCGAATCGGAATATATAACAGAGAAGGTAAGAAGATGAAACAAGAAGATAGAGAAACGCGAGAAGGTTTTTGTGAAAGAGGGCAAAAACTAGAAAATACATTGCAGTATAAATAATAATAAATCACAGCCATATTCAATCCACTACTGGATGAGGCCTCTCCCCGAAGGGAGGAGTTGGTCTACTGCTCCCACGCTGACCAAACGGGTTGGGAGAGGAGAGCCGAAGCTCTCACTGTGATCGCCACTGTCTTTTATTCACTGCAGCTCCCCAGTTGTCCTAACGATGCTGGGTCAACACCGAAATATTTGAGCCCCCACCGGGAATCGAACCCGAGACCGCTCGCACTGAAGTCGAGCACACTACCGATTAGGCTACGCAGGAGCTCCCATTGCAGTATATTCTGCTAAAAATCCCTGTATCGAACTAACTATGATAGATACCTGGTAAACCTCGTGTGCTGTGAAGGGTGGAAAAACCCAGGTAATATGTATTGCCTCTACCAAAGGTGTCCATTTTGGCCTGACCTCCACTCCACCTCCCATCCAGCTTTTATCTGGCCCTCCACCTCCACTCCACCTCCACTCCAGCTATGATGTGCCCCTCCACCTCCACTCCACATCACCATCCAGCTCTGATGTGCCCCTCCACCTCCACTCCACCTCCACTCCAGCTATGATGTGCCCCTCCACCTCCACTTCACATCACCCTCCAGCTCTGATGTGCCCCTCCACCTCCACTCCAGCTATGATGTGCCCCTCCACCTCCACTCCACATCACCCTCCAGCTCTGATCTGCCCCTCCACCTCCACTCCAGCTATGATGTGCCCCTCCACTCCACATCACGCTCCAGGTTGGAGGGTGAGGGGGAATGATGTTGAGGGGTGACCTCCGGAGGGTGAACCTCCGGAGCGTGGGCGTCGTCAGAAAATTTTCCAGGGTGGGGCCATAAAGATTAAAACACGTTCTGGGCGAAAGGCAGGTTTATTATTATTATTAGCGCACCCGTATGAATTATTAACATAAGTGAAAAGAGAAAAATATAGGGTTTGTCCTGTTTATCCACCCTGGATCTCAGCAACTGCACAAGCCTGACAGACTTGAGTCTTGAGGCATACACTGTTGGATTCGTCATAAATTCATGATCTCAGACGGTGGGAAAAGTTATGACCTTGAATCTTAAAGTGGAAGGACCTTTTCATTTAATTAGTTTTCTCCAATTCTGATATATATTTTCACATGGCATGTTTGTCCCGCCCCCAGATCTCAGTAAGTAACTACTAGTCACACAGAGATGAACGATACACTCAGTGGCGTATGTAAGGGGGGTGATATGGGAGATATATCTCCTCTTGACTCCAACTATACGAACTTGGGAAGGGAGTATTTCCGCAAGAAATAAAATTAAGTTATGTATGGAAGCATGTAATTGTTAGTCAATAAATCAAATTAACTGTAAGGATGAAAACAGAACTATGATTTTCGTCTGTGCCGATATAATTGTTTGTTTATTCTAAATAGAAAAAAGGATCGTAAAACTTTGGTAAACTTTAGTTTTATATGGGCCAGTCTAGTAACTCTGGACCGGCCCGTCACGATTCGCTTTTAGCTGTTAAAATCCACATCCATGCCCTTGCCGGGACTCGAACCCGGGACCTTCGAGTAGAGTTGCCAACCAAACAGTATTCCGAGCGCCCCCTTTGCACCCCCTAATGGGCGCCCTTGCCATGCAGTTACCAAAATATAAAGCATTGTGAAAGTTTAATATTATGAGATGATGGTAGTTTGTAGTGTTTTGGGGTGCTCAAATAAATCAGGGAACGTATTCCCGAAGGAGACGTCTCTTCGAGAAGTATGGATGGATACAAAAAATGAAACGAAAATATTGGATGCGATCTGGTCGAAGTATTGTTCTTGAGGTTTTTTTTTCTCTTTTCGCTTAAAAAAAATCTAAATCACATTGTATTATTGTGGTGTAAAATTGACAATAATGTTTAAAAAGCATTAAAGGCCAAAAATATATTCGGATTATTCTAGTTCGACACATATGAAGAATAAATTCGAATACCAAGAAGTTGGACGAATAAATGTGTACTAGCTATTTTATGAATTTTATTTTCCATTAGCTTTATTTTATATTGTACATTAGCTTCATATATTAGCATTATATTTGTTTAGCTATATATACGACTAGCTGTTTTCCTCACCAGCGATATCTCTTGTGCAATATATAATTTTGTTAAATATTCTGAGGAAATGGCTGATCCAATCATACTTTTTTGCCTCAAAACAACGTTATTGTGATTATCGCACAAATGTTGTATTACTGTTCTCTAGTCTCTAGTCGCTACAAACTACAATTTATTATTATTACAACGGAGGAGGTGGTAGTGAAAGTGATAGACCAGGGACAAAATCGAAGAAAGCGAACTGTGGATTTGTAAATCTTTAGCAAACTATGTATTTTGAACCAATTTAGTAATCGCACCTGGATTATCAGTTTGGGTCTTTGGTAGGTGTAAAGTAAATATTGGGATGGTGTAAGTTGTATTTTGCACTGTTTCTATTAATCTTTGACTGTTAATTTTAATTTGGGAGGTGTACTCAGAAATTTGGGGAGTGTGACACCCTTCGCATGAGAGTTTGGCGGAATCACTGCACATAACATACACTATCGGTAATGTTTATATTGACTTTCTGCACATAATGTATAACGGCTTGTACAAGTATATTTGCGTAAAGCACTAAGAGAATAACAAATTCTCTAATAGGTCTTTAAGTTACACGGAGGAAATGATCTGTGATTTTGTAATGTTTTTAAAAATAGACTCGTGAGTAGATTTCCTCTGCTTACGATGATGAAGGTCTACGGGTAAACATAGAGAAAACAAAATACATGATAACAAGCCGAAACACAGGGAATAACGGAAATAGAAACATAACAATGAAGAATAAGAACATAGAGAAAGTAAACAAATTTGAATATTTAGGAGTATATGTAACAAGCAAAAAATGAGATCACGGAATAAATAAAAAGTCATTTAGTATTGGGCAACGCATGTTTCTATTCAGTCCAGAGACTCCTAAACTCCCGAATAATATCAAGAAAGTTAAAATTGAAAAACTATACAGAATGGTTATTCTGCCGGTAGGTAATACATTGTGGTTCCGGAAGTTGAAGTACGATTCTAGCTCTAGCAGATAAACAACATAAATTACGAGTGTTTGAAAATAAGTTTTAAGAAAAATATAAGAACCGAAGCGGGACGAGATGACTGGAGAATGAAGGAGACTGCATAATGAAGAACTTCATGCACTGTACGACTCACCCGATATTGAGAGAATAATGAAATCGCGATTCGCGACGACTAAGATGGGCAGGCCATGTAGATCGGAATCTCGGATGAGAGAGAAAAGACGACTATATTCCATCTTGGTTCGAAAGAGACCGTTGGGACGACTGCGACGTTGTTGGGAGGACAATATTAGAAGGGCTCTTCGTGAAGTGGGTGTTCGTGATAAAAACTGGCTTGTTCTTGCCCAGGTTAGAATCCTATGACGAAGTCGTCTTAGTTTGCTATACTGAAATATTTTCAAAAATGAGATTATTTAAGGCCTTTTGGCATTTTTGGCACCATACACTTATGTAATTACGGACATTCTAATTTCTCAGCTAAAATAAACAATGTTAACGTCTAGGATAGTTCATTTGATACACAATCACATGTATTATTGGGGCCGCTTTCCAAAATTTCATCATTGCTTGTCATTTGCCTAGTATCTTCAAAAATATGAAACTCGCACACACACACACACTCGCACCGTAGGCAGTAGTACGAACTTACGAAGGCCACTGAACTATTTTATTTCACTATGTAGTAGTGAAACAACTCCTGCTCCAGCATGGAGTTCGCCCTCCACTCCACATCACTCTCCAATACGGAGGTCACCACCTCCACTCCAGCTATAATCTGCCCCTCCACTCCACTCCGCATCAGCCTCAAGCACGAAGGTCACCATAACCTCCACTCCAGCTATGATGTGCCCTTCCACCTCCACTCCACATCACCCTCCAGCTCTGATCTGCCCCTCCACCTCCACTCCAGCTATGATGTGCCCCTCCACCTCCACTCCACATCACCCTCCAGCTCTGATCTGCCCCTCCACCTCCACTCCAGCTATGATGTGCCCCTCCACCTCCACTCCAGATCACCCTCCAGCTCTGATCTGCCCCTCCACCTCCACTCCACATCACCCTCCAGCTCTGATCTACCCCTCCACCTCCACTCCAGCTATGATGTGCCCCTCCACCTCCACTCCACATCACCCTCCAGCTCTGATCTGCCCCTCCACCTCCACTCCACATCACCCTCCAGGTTGGATGGTGAGGGGTAATTATGTTGAGGGGTGACCTCCGGAGTGGCCCCCCTCCGGAGGGATGGACACCTTTGGCCTCTACTATGAATCGCATCCTATAGTAAGTGTCTGTGTTGAATCATGAAAACGCTGGACGAGTGGCTGCATCTCAGACAAGTGGCTGCTTCAACTAGTGGTGCATCTCAACAGGTGGCCGCATCACATGAACCCCTGCTGATAACTTACTGGGCTCTCGTTTATAGGTCACTAACGGAACCTTACATGCAACATGTTCGCTCAGCTACATGTTTACGTTTGATAATAGTACTCAAATAATAAAAGTTTCCACTCCAATATTTTTTTCGCTGGCGAGCAAATTAATTAATAACAGGATCTATTTATTGAAGACACTAAGTCGGAGTAGCAGGTGTAAATTTTTGCTGCCAACTGGGATAAAACCCTTGGCTATATCTGCTTAATTGAGCCTCTTGGAATAATCACAATTCCATTTACGTCATCTGACCCCGTTCATGGAAATAAACAGCTTTGTTTAGCTTTCCCTTACAGAACGGGTGGGAGCGGGACTAAAATCTGATCCACTCGTTCACTAAAATTTTTGCTTTAACGGCTGCTCCCTGAGCTTAGCTCACTCCCATTGATAAATATTGTGAATGCAAGTACTTTGCATAGTGAGCTCCTGCAACATTGCGTCCGTGCAACTCGTCAGATCTCTCCGACGCTATCTATGACCAGGGTCTGTTTATGTCTCAGCAACTTGATTACTGGTAGCTTTTGAGGCGAACAAAGCTCACCACCAGCTCACCTGTTACGAGAACATAATGGCAAACAGACAGACACCTATCACAGAAACGGACCCTTTGGGTATTACTAAAATCATGGCTCCACATTCTTGAAATAACTCCGACATTATGATAAATTCTGCTCAACGTTAAGATTCAATGCCACTTTTATTTTCTCTTCTTTTTTCTTAGACATTAGGAATCTACAGATTTACTTACTTGGCCACTACACCAACTGGTTGCTACCATCTTAACTGTTTCGAAGTCCCGTTACTCGAGGACACCATGCCGGACCACAATTATTATAACAGCCTACTCCCTTTGCCAAGTAGGACTTCTGAACCATTCCAACGGGCATCCTGTTTCATCGTCGGCCGTAATATAAGAAATCTGGGATATAAGAGGGCGAAAAAGCGGCGCAGACTTATTATATACACCTTTATTCGCGCCCTGAAAATTCCTGCACTCACACCATTGGTCGGAATTTAAACATAGCTTACAAAGAGCCGATTTTGAACGAAGATTTAAACACGAATTACCTCTGCTGAGACCCTAGCAAGAGCTACACACACATATATAAAATTATATCCGCCATTCTCCTCCAAAAATATTACAGATAAATATTGAAATCAAATACACTTAGAATTTAATCTATTATACAACAATATAATGACATGATTATTTAACTTATAATATCTAAATCGTTTTATAACAATAATAATGATTATTGAATGCCTTAAGCTTGATGATTCGGAAGGCCACCATCACAATGACTGCAAGACCGTGATCATCAAATGTGTCTTCGAAATAATTGGAAAGATCTGTATGAACTGCTTTCTCATTTACCACCAAACACATTAACAGGCCATCAGAACCTCCTACCTCTTCCATCCCCATGTATGGTCCAACTCCTTCAGGCAACATTTCATCCGCTACAACGGTAGGCTTCATGTTAGCGGTTACCTGCTTATAATTATGGAAAGCGACAAACGTTCCGTCAAATAAATCAAAATTACAGTAGGAATATCTCATCTAATTCCTTGCCTTTGGGTATGGCTCCCTGGATTGAAGCTACATTACCTCTTTGAATTGCCATGCTTATTCTTTGGATAAGAAAGGTGCTTGCTCTATCATCACTAGATGATTCTGTGATACGCTTACCTATTTCTTTTATGAAGTTGATGCCTTCTTTCCCCCATGAACCACTGGATTCGATAGCAATGGGTATGAAATGGTACTTCTGTGTAAGATGATTATATTTTCTTCTTTTTTCCGCTTCTTTTCGACTGGCGATGTTTCCTGCCTGGATTGAGGAAAAAGGGAGGTTGGAAGGAGCGAACGTGTCTGAGTAAGTGAAGTCCCAAAGTAATGGTTTGCCTCTCTTCCAGGGTAACAGAGTCATCCCATCTGGTCTTTTACCGTCTGTTCTGCTACATCCAATAGGTTCTCGTACTGCAGGAATGCCAGCTGAGATTAGTGCTCTCAATATAATGTCACTAACATTCGAGTGACGAGGATGCCTACCTGCGCTCTTTGAACAAGAAAGGCCATGTAATGCTTTTTTATTTACTTCTGTTTTACATGCCTGACATTTGTGACTTTCACAAATATCTGCACCCAGGCGAATTCCCACTGCTATTCGGAAACTTTCATTACTTAGGTGAAGGCCGAGAGGGGGCGAAGGTAGAGCTTTGAGCCAAGCACCTGCTTCGAAGGAAGACGCGGCAATTATTCTGGTTTTGTCTTCTAAGTTTTCTGCAGTCTGGAGTAAGAACGAGAGGTGTGATTTGATAATGGGTTCATCCCATGTAAGTTGCTTAGATCTAGTATCAAGGTCTTTATTTAACTCAAATCAGTACTTTAAAAAGAATGGTAATATTAGGATTTTGCATAACAAGAAAGCGATAAAGTATATATTTAATTATTTTTCGCAACATTTCTGGGCGTAAAAACCTTCTGTCTCAAGTATTACTATTTGAAGAGGTCATTGCGGGATACCGATCGCACACTGGCTGATACGGTTCCGACGAGTGTCGTATTTCGTTCGAGAAGGTCTTTGTAATGGAGAAATAACACGTGTAGTACAAACATACCATACTTAAAAGTCTACATGTTCCCTGCGTGAAGTAATTCTGTACTGAGAATACTGTCTATGACACCACATTCTGAGTTAATGAAGTGCATATTTGATGTATTACTTTTGAAGGATGGTTTCGTACAAAAGTGTCTAACAACGAACAACAAATCATAAGGTTGCAGGTTCGAATCAAACCGAAGACAACTGGGAAAATTTTAAACTACTAATGAAGACGAGAAAATAAGTCGCCTAATAGAATAAATACAGAATGTAATCAGTATCACGTTAAAAAAGAACTACTGTAGATACACGCTAAAATAAAGTATGGATACAGTATCCATATAACGTGATTTTTCTTAGTTAATTTTGGGACAACAATACTATGGGTTGCAAATACCATACAAGTATTGCTAATCGTGTATTGTCATTATGACAATACATTTGGTTAGGTGCACTGTCATAATTACAATACTGTTAACAACATTGTATGGTCAAATTCGTGTTTCTAGTTAAATTAACCAGATATTTTGTAGGATTATAGTTAAATATACAATACTATATAGTTGAATTAACTATGGGGGAATCATGTCTGACCCTACTATATAGTTACACATTAACTATACAAATATTTCTAGAAATTGATGATATTTTATTGTGACCATAAGTATTGCTAAATGGTCTCCGGACAGAGTGGAATCTATGTCAACATAACTTTCCAAGAAAATACAAATTTCTTGTTGGTGAAGTTTGGTTTCACTATTAGTATACAACTATTACATTATACACTTTGGGAGCGTAAACTTTAGCAAACACATTATGGCTGAAACATTTTGCATTACATTCATGGATAATACCATACGAATAAATCATTTGCCGTAATCCTTGATTACAAACTCAGATTCCAGAATTATCACTATTCTTGTTGTCTAGCGTTTAGAAATGGTAGCTATCACAGCGCCATCTATTGAGCGCCGTTTAATCACATGAGCACAACATTACTTCACATTACGTAATATTGTATAATACATTTATTCTTCGTAATCGTAACAAGAATACTCATGTCATAATCTCACATGAGGCCATAACAAATCCTTTGTCATCCTTAGCTACACGTTTCTAATTTTTCTAGATTCGAACAAACAATATGGCTTCCAAGCACACAGAGGACCAGAAAAAATATTGTAATATTAACTATACTTTGTGTCATTTTCTGCGCATGCGCATCCAATAACCATACAGTATGATTCAAGCAACAACATATATATTGTCAAACTTGTAGGTCAGCAAGGAATATGGTAAAATCAACCATACATATAATTTTCCCAGCAATATAAACTTTAACTATACTTGTTTAGGAATCCCAACTATACAACAATACGAGATATAGTCAACTTAGCACAAGAGTATCGTTTCCGTAGCACAATTATGGTTACGATAACTATAAAAATTAACAATACAGTTTAGCAATGCCAGTATAGTTGGATTTACCAGGACTTTTTTTTACAGTGTATACAGTATAGGTAAATCCGTTTATTAAGATAAGTAAATTTTTGAGCAACCAATATCGATACCGATCAAAATGTTTGCCATTCGATATTGATCGATGTTGGATAACAACGTCGATCGAAATTACAAATCGTGTGTTGTTGATATCGGCCAATACTTATACCTATAGGCGTTACTGGAGTAAAGACCGCATTATGTCACATCCTGTAAATACCTAATCTTCCATTCACTATTGGCATATGTACTTCCTTTTGTAAACTTTTAGTACAAGTTCTCCCATGCCTGAAATGGCAGTGTTCTTTTCCGAGGATAAGAATGACCCGAAAAATAATAATAATAATGTGTTGGAGCGAGGATTGAACTCGTGTCGCCTCGGTGATATTTTTTTTTCAGTGGTTCTTAACCAATGTGTTGCGAAACTTCTGAGACATTGTGATTTTTGCTGGTTAAATTAACTCAAATAATTTCACTGCAATATTTATTTTGAAAAGAGAACAAGAAAAAAATGTCCATGAGCTTAAGCATATTTATTTTACAGGGAAATTGTTGGTTTATTTACGCCTTACAATAAAATATTTAAATTATTAATGAGAAACTTGTTTTTGTCGTTTCTTAAAACTTTAATTCGTTGTGGAATTGAAGACAATGGGGATAGGCATTTGTTGTTCAACGGACAGAAGTCTCTCTCTCTCTCTCTCTCTCTCTCTCTCTCTCACGTTTGTGGCTTTTTTTAAATGTTTGTTAGTGCTGAAAATCCCAGCTCGCACATTAGTATGACGCGAACAAAAAGATGTTGAGAATTACTGTTTTATTGCTTCAACGAAATGAACTACGAAAAAAAAAGTAAATTGCTCACTTTCCTCGCTATATATTGAAGAATTTAGACTCAGATAGCAATGCACTGGAGTATATCAGGACATGTTATGGGCAACAAGTAGATGAAGTCCGTTTTATCCCAGCCCTTTCCACCAAAATTTGAACACCTGTGCCCCATTAATCTTAATTTTGATATGTTTTCCGGAAGTCCTGAACCCCAGGGTCACGTGGGGGGTTACTCCCATGCCCCCAGCCCGGTTCTTAGACCCCACCCCCGTTTTCAGAACATCGTGAGAAAATTTTTGGTGGCATCGTCATTTTGAGAAGGAAATAATATTTCAATTAAAAAAGTACATAAGATATGACTCAACAATCTTCGACTACAAGAAAAAGCAATGAAATATCAATGGATAAGTAAAAGATATTTAAAAATCCAACTTGATTACGAATAGAATATTGACGGAATTAACCATATCTCGAATATAAACGATATTCGACTGAACTGAAGTGTGAGAATGAAAGAATACTTGCGCCAAGGCGTTCCATAATAGGGCTTGAACCAATGTATCGCCTTTGAGAAATCTTATATGGAGACTAGTGTGTAATATCTAAAATAAGGATAGTCTAATATTGAAGAAAAGCAAACAATCACGACATACAATAGGTAATGAATTGCATGTTTAAATATAGTTAAAATTATTTATGGTATAATGATCCGAAAAGTGACATTTTAAAGAAACATACCTTTAAACTTGATTGCCTACAATATGAAATATAATTCAAAAACTCTCATTAAGGATAAACAAGCAAACAAACAAAGAAAAAACCTCGATTTTATTTTTGGCTGGCGAGAGGAAAACGTCTTCTCTGACTTCCGATTTGTCTTAAAGTAAAATTATAATATTGGCTGGGTGGAAGCAGGAAGGAAAGAAGAGAGAAGTTCCTAGCGGGAGGCGGGGTAGTTGCGGTTACGCAAAACAGGTGTTAATATACTCTTGTGGATATGTATTCTGACCGCAAGGGGCATGCTTCCGCTTTGGGATGGGAAGAAAACACATTGTTGACGGGTGCGTGAAGAGGGGAGAAGCCGAATACACGTGGGAAGCTTTTCTTTTTTGCTACACATGGAAGGCTTGGAATGATGTCATAGTTTCCTCTAGGAGTTCATGGGAAAAGCAATTGCTAGTGTCTACGAGTCATAATAACATATTTGTCACGCGTCTATTTTCCGGCAGTTAATGATCATCTGTGACAACATATTTGATTGGTAAAAGTTTGTACCGGACGGAAGTTGAAAAGTTCACTCACAAAAGATGAGAGATTCCCGTGAGAGAATAACGTAACTAGAATATCTTAGAATAACCCCTGACATTTTCCCATGGTATATTGGAGAGGCTGTGAGACGGAAAACGTGCTAGCACAAACTTATATAGGGGTGTTTAACATACGGGAATATCATTTCATAGTTGAATTTTCCCAGTGACAGTGCTTGATTATTTTAGGGTGTTTTTGAGATAAAAAGAAGATACAACAGGCAAGGTAAGTTCATTAGAATTCTCTGTAAGATCATATTACATTTCCTTTGTGTACAAAGAAAAATAATATTAATTTTTTTATATTGCAAAATAATTAAACTTTACTGTGCTATTAGTTTATCGAGAAATTTTTGACGAAGCATTGGATAGATAATGATTGGTTTTGAGCCCAACAACCGAGCATTCCGACTATGTGTTTTAAGGCTTTTTCTCAGTCACACCGGATAAATACCTGAATGATACTTAGCCCCTAATCGTTGATTTTTAGTTACATCAGGCAAATATGGGAATGGTATCTTGAACTTGATCCATGACCGACTTTTTTAAAAAATGTTTCAGCAATCAAAGTCTGAGACGTCTAAATTCCATAAATAAAATAAAATTTTGTATATTTGTTGTTTGATTATTGCGAGATATGTATATGCTGTGAACAAACAAACTCAGAATGTAGTCTTTGCGAAATTAAATTAAACTGCCCTAGCTCAGTTACTTAGTAATTGACAAGTCGTACAAACAATTCTTGACTGTGACTTTACCGGGATTTTTAGTCATATAAAATAAATAAATAACACGACCTATGGTTTTGAATATTCCACACAAAACAAATAGCGACCGTGGCTCAGTAGTTTTAAAATATAATAAAAATGGTATCGCGGGCTGTCAGTTTAATCGAAATTGTCTCAGCTATAGAAATGAAATAGCGAAATATGAGCTGTAATTACTTTGTAAGGACTTGTGGAGGCGACCGTAGCTCTGTTGCTTTGTTTTCGAAAGTTTTTTTTGGAATGAATGTAATTTATACATAACAAATAATATAGCGATGGTTACGTTACACAAATGCAAACGGCTGCAGTTCAGTTTGAAATATATAGAGTTGTGACGGAAGAGATTCCATGTTGTTGTTGCTTTTTTGTTGTATATTCAAAACAAAAGATATCATCACATTGGCCCATGAAAAACAAACTT
Source organism: Lepisma saccharinum (assembly GCA_022664845.1). Lineage (NCBI taxonomy): Eukaryota > Metazoa > Arthropoda > Insecta > Zygentoma > Lepismatidae > Lepisma > Lepisma saccharinum. The sequence goes on along the minus strand of JAGDQP010000940.1, from coordinate 241 downwards.
GATCGTGGCGTCGTGTACAGAACGCCTGTTTTACTTTAGGAATTTTGAGATGAAGACCGCATACTATATTCTGATTTAACATTATATTGCATTCAAGGTTGACCTAAAGGATAGAAAAAAAACTTTATTTTTATATGGCCCAGTCTAGTAACTTTGGACTTCGGCCCATCACAATTTGCCTTTAGTTGTTAAGTGTTAAAATGCACACCCAGGCCCCCGGCCGGGACTCGAACCCGGGACC
>JAGDQP010000939.1:99996-137370 GCA_022664845.1 Lepisma saccharinum | reverse complement strand
TGTTCGATAACGTGTTGCCATTTGGAAGGTAATATCATGATGCATCTCTCATAGAAGCCCTTGTTCCTAGTGGCAAAAAATTGAGACAGTCGATGTTCACAAGCCTCTCATGACGCGAATTTTGAACCAGCAAACGTGTTCGCTATGGACAGGAACAGATGGTAATCACTCGGTGCCAGGTCCGGACTATAAGGTGGATGCATAATAACCTCCCAACCAAGCTCCCGGAGCTCCTGGCGAGTCACTATCAATGTGTGTGGCCTGGCGTTGTCCTAGTGGAACACAATCCCTCTCCTATTGGCCAAAGCTGGGCGATTGCTGCCTTCAGACGGTCCAATTGTTGACAGTATAGTTCTGAGTTAAGGGTTTGGCCGTAGGGGAGCAGCTCATAGTAGATAATTCCCTGCCAATCCCACCAAACACACAGCAAAACCTTCCTGGCCGTCAATCCTGGCTTGGGCACCATTTGCGCCGGCGCACCGCGCTTCGACCACGACCGTTTTCGCGTAACGTTGTCTTAAGTGATCCACTTTTCATCACCAGTCACCAACCGCTTCAGAAATGGGTCGCTTTTGTTGCGATTCAGCAGCGATTCGCAGATGGAAATTCGGTCCATGAGTTTTTTTTGCGTTAACTCGTGTGGCACCCATACATCAAGCTTCCTTTGTATCCAGCCTTATGCAAATGGTTCCACACGGTTTTTTGTGCAATGTTTAGCTCTTGGGCAATCGAAACAGTGCTTACATGATGATCGGATTCGACAATGTCCATGATTTTATCGACAGTTTCGACACTTGACCTTCCAGCGCGTGGTACATCTTTGACGTCAAAATTACCGGCACGGAATCGACGAAACCAAAATTGCTCGTGATTGGCTGTTACAGTATCAGGACCATAAACACTATTCACATTTGCAGCCGTCCGGCTTGCGTTTTCGCCTTTATCGAAGAAAAACTGTAAAATATAGCGTATTTTCTCTTTGCTAGTGTCCATTTTGACACAACACTGAGTCAACTCATCACAACTATCTGAACAGTGTTTGTAGTACGCGATCTCATCGTTTGAACGCAATCTCGTTGAATCCAATCGGACTTATACAACGCGAGCTACAGATCACTGAAGCCATCGATTGGCAAAATAATGGATTACTTTTTACTACACCAGATATACTATATATATATATATATATATATATATATATATATATATATACCATTTTCTTAAAACTTTCGAAGGAAAACTTATGGATGAAGATAAAAACTTATGATACATAAATAAAATGGAAATTAATATTTTTTAAAAATATTTTGCAAAAGTGCAGATATTGACAGCAAAAAAAGAAATTAAATTATCTATCAACGATAAGTTTTGTCACTGTAAAATACATTTTTCTTTCACAAAAAATGAATAAAATATTTCATGAGAAGCCATGAACATAATTATCGTCACATGATTGAGAGTAACGTTACCTTTCGTCCCTGATTTTGTTCCCGATTGCCAGAAAATGTACATCATCAATTATAATATCTCAAAACATAACAAATAATTAGTTGGTAAAACCTAGTTTCAACGACAAAAAAGCCTTATTATAAAAAAAAAACTACCGGTCTCGATACCTCAAATACAGAAATATTCCGCACCATAATCTAAAAATGACTACTAAACTGTTGCTAATCTCGCGGCCAGCAATTCTTTTAGGGACATTATTTTTTTCATGACTTCCATGTGGACGAAGGAAAAGTCAAAGAGAAGAATTGACTTCATTCAGGCAAAGCTAGTAATAGAAACAATCTTTAATCATTCGTGAGTAGTCTTCATTGATCATTTTGAAGAAAGCTCTGACTTAATAAAGAGGGTTCAATCCGACAAGTACTATCATCTGATGAATGAATCCAGGATTATCCAAGTAATAAAAGTAATTAAAATTGAATCGATCATTGTTGAAAGGAGATATATGTCATAAAATGCTTATAGCATATATGCCTATTTAACAATGAGCGATTCAATTTCTTTTAATATTTGTAACAATATGCGATAGTACGAAACCTGAGTCAAGTGGAGTATATCGTTATGATCCTTTTATTGGGTCATATAATATAGTAGGTAGAGCAGGATCGTGTTGTACTCAATGCGAATAAATGATACTAGGTTCGTGTTTATCCGACACCTTTTATTACAAAGTTTCCAATATATATATATATATATATATAAAAGTTTCCACAATAAGTAATATAATACAAGTTCCACTATAAGTAATATACAATATGAGTATCCACAAGTCCGAATTATAAGTATAACTAGTTGTCTCGAACTTGTGTTCCTTTGTCGCTATTTTACTAAGTAAGTTACTTCTCCTAATGTGTTCTATCCTTGATAGACCCCGTACCAGGTCTCAGGTATTATGGTAGTTTACTGCTAGGTGTAGACCCCGTACCGGTTCTCAGGATTTAGAAGGGAGAAGTGACCACTTGATTGTGATGCCGATTCTGTTTATCGGTCCTTTTTATAAGGCCTTCTTCTTCTTCCTCTGGAGGTGTGACCTAATATTTCTTTATTCCACCGCCAGAGGTTTGTTGTTGTCTTCTGTTAGTGTTGACATAAACACTTTCTTGTGTTTATGTCACACTCACTTATTGACCTACTTGCTGTCCCATTACGCTTCCCGGGTCCTTTTAAAAGTTGGGATGGGCGGGCTTTGTAAGGGAGTAAATCCCTACTTTTAGGAATTTACTTTTGACAAATTTTATAAATTTGTTTGCTCTTGTTAACACTATGATTTTGCATTTGTTAACACTATAATTTTGCACTTGTTAACACTATAAATTTGCACTTGTTAACACTATAATTTTGCACTTGTTAACACTATAATTTTATTTTTAATAGAAGACCATCTGAGAACGTACCGTCCTAAGCAGGGTCCGCATCACGTGCATCATCCCCCTTAAAGGGGTACGCTCTTACTCTCGTATTTTAGATCACTTTTCCTTTAAAATATATATATTAAGTCACTTATAGTGTATGAACTTTCCACTGTTGCATTGGGTGGGGGTTCTATTTTGCACTCATAATCACAGGGGTCTTCGTTGATGTGGAGGGAAGTACTGGGAGTTTCTTCTTTCTTGTTCTCTGTTGGTGGGTGTGGGTTGCAGTCGTTGTCCTCTTGGAGATGTTCCATTTTCTTGTTGCGGCATCTGTTGTGAATTTGGTGGAGTATATAAATGGTGATGAGGCCATTGATAGTTATGGAAATGATCAGGCAAATTAATGATATGTTGATCATCTGCAATATTAAAATGTTCATGCACTGGGTTTAGTTTTTAAATGTTTGTAAAAAAATATAAGAATATAGTAGTACAAAAAATAGTATAAAAATAATAATAATTAAAATTGTAGTTGTCCAGGAAAATATTGGATGTAGGTGTAGTTCTTCAAATCGGCTGGGTAGGTTGTTTTTTTCATGTTTTAATAAACTATCAAGATTGTCAGTTGTCTTTTGCAGAGATTGTAAGTGGGGGGGGGGGATTTTATTTATGTCATCTGGTTACTAGTGAATACTTGCTTTTTGTTGAGAGAAGAGAAAATGCTGATATTGTAATACGTCTTTTTCTGTTGTCAATGCACTTTTGTTGCTGTAATTCGTTATAAAACGTTTATAGTAATTGATGATGGTTATAGTGCGGTAAACAAATTGGTTCAATGCCTCCCCTAGAAAGTGCATTACATTTGAAATGTTTTAATTCGTAAGTTTTCTTTTTCTTTTCTTTCTTTATGTTGTTTCTGCCTTTTTTTCTCATGCGTACTTGTTTGCGTGTCCGGCCGGTCGCCGCTTCTGTTCCCCTCTCATTGCTGTGTACTTCCCTTCCTTTTCGTCTTCGTGTAGCTGTGTATAAGGTGGGCGTGGCCTATTTGCGTGACGTCCCAGTGGAGTATGGAAGTCCTCTCTTCGCAGAGATGATGAGAGAATGTTTCCAGCGAGTGATGGAAATCCGTTCTGCCTTCCTCCGTTTCTAGCATATGTGTGTATGTGTTGGTGTTTTTAGCTGCGTGCTTCGTCCTCTTGTTGAATTTCTTTAGTATTGTGTGTATAGTATTTCTTCATCCTATCTACAGAAATAAGTTGGATCCTTTGTCTATGATTAGGAGGCAGTTCAAGAATGTATTGATTCCCTGAACACTTTTGTTTCACAACACTTGCTCCTACCCATTTTTTATTGAATACATCTGGGATGTTTGGAGATCTATACGGAAAGTATACTAAAACGATGTCGTCTTCCTTGAATGAAATTTGTTCCCTTTTCTTATCGTAAATTTTTTTCTGTCTCAAATGTGTTTTGTATACTTTGTTTGCGATTTTTTGGCGAAGGTCCTGTAGATTTTCACGAGAAATCTGTAGTGAATGATGAATTCCTAGTTGCGTATCTATTGCTATTCTTGGATTAAATCCATGTAGTAGGAAAAATGGGCTATATTGTGTATTTGTAGAAGGTTGACAATTGATTGAGAAGATTGCGTATGGGAGATAAGTAGTCCATGATTTTGGATTGTCCTGTATGTAGTATTTGAGAGCGTATTGGATACTGCGTTGTGTAATTTCAGCCAGACCAGTTGTATTATGACTATAACTGAGGTTGAATTTTAACTCAAATCCGTATGTTTCAGACATTTTTTGAAGTTCTTTACTGCTGTGTACGGGGTGTTTATCCAGCAGTAATCTGTTGAAACAACCCATACGTAATATAATTTCATGTAGCAAAAAATCCATAATCGTCTGCGCTGTCAAGGAATGGATGATTTTAGCTATGACGAATCTAGTACTATTTTCAACTGCCACATGTACGTAGAGTCTGGTGTTATTTTCACCTACGATTGGTCCTAATGTATCGAAAACATATGTGTCTCCAATATTTCCAACGGGGTGGTGCAGGAGTTCCCCGGGTTTCTTGTTTGGGTATGTTTTTAAGCGCTGGCATTCATCACATCGCTTTAAATAATAAGCCAATGTTTGTTTTAAGTTTGGCACATAATACTTTAGTAAACTTGCACGGTACAATTTCGTCAGACCTGGATGTGCTGCCTCAGGTGATTTATGTATCCCTTCAAACCATTTTTGAATTAGAGCTCTCGGTATACACAGTAACTGTATTTCTCCCAATTCTGGATGTTTTCTTTTTCTATATAGTACTCCTTCCTTCAAAATATGATATTTTGTTGCTCGTATGGTGGCGGAGTCTTCCGGTTCCTTTCCGTTTAAAGCTTCTATCAATTTTGTATATGCTGGATCTTTCAACTGTTCTTCTTTCATTTTGGTATGTGAAAAAATCGTTTCTGTTGTTAGTACATTGTCTGCTAATTGATACATTGTTAGTACATTGATCGGAAGGCTAAATGGTCTTCTGATGTTTGTACGTTATCTGTTATTTTATGGCGATTTGCGGTAGGTACTTCGTGTTCATTCTCAATTTCTCTTTTTTCTTCTTTTTCTACGTCCTCTTTGCTTTTTAATCGAGAAAATAGGTCTGCCGGCATCTCAGTTCCCTTCTTGTGCTTGACATCGAAAGAAAACTCAGAAAGAAAGATGCGATGTCGCTCAAATTTTCCTATGCGGGCATTTTGGGTGTTTAGAGTTGTTAAACATGAAGAGTCAATATATAAAGTAAAGTGATGATTTAGCAAATAAAATTTAAATTTTCTCATGTTATACGCTACTGCTGTTAATTCCTTATGCCATGTACTATATTTTTGTTCAGTTTTTGACAGTCTACGAGAACAATATGAAACTACTTTTTCTTCATTTGTTTCTTGATAATGGCACGTTAAGATCCCCCCGATTTGGAATGATGATGCGTCGGTATAGAGTCTTATCTGGGCTTTAGGATCGAAATGTGCTAATGATGCAGCATTTATTATATCTTCCTTTAGTTTCTCGTAGAGTGGATTCAATGTGACGTCCCATTTAAACTTAGGGGTATCTAGTAGTTTTTGAAAGGGCTCTATACGATCGGTACATGTGCTCGTAAAAATGAGCATGTTCCAATGAATCCCCGCAATTTCCTTTTAGTTGTTAGTATCTCATAGTTCTGTATTTTCTTGGCTAACTTTGGAGAAATTGATATTTTATCTGAAGAAACTACGAATCAAAGAATTTCGAGTGCAGAATAACAGAGGTGTAGTTTTTTGGAGATGCCCGTAGATCGTGTTTTCTAAGCCTTTGAAATAACACTTCTATATCCTGTAATTGTTGTTGTACATTCTCTCCTCCCAAAATAATGTCATCTGCGAAGGATGTTATTTTTTCTGGTAATCCTTTTAGTAGTATTTTTGTTACTATTGTTAGACCAGCGGCGGACGTTTTGCCACCCATCGGCGCTCTTTGAAATTGGTAACTCCGCTTCTAATGGGGTACCTCAAAGGTTGTATACTCTTGGCTGTCCTTATCCAATAAAATCTGATAATAAGATTGGCTTATATCTAATGATGTAATTAGTGCTTTTCCTTTAAGATTTGTGAATACCTCGTCTGTTGATGGGAAAGGAATAGCTAGGTAACGAGTAAATTGATTTAACTTAATCAGATTTACCACAATCCTGTATTCTTTTGAACCTGGTTTGCTTACTACAAGTAGAAGTGAAGAAAAGGAGCTTGAGGTAGTTTCTTTTATTACTCCCGCTTTTTCTAATTCACTTAACTGGTTATCTATTTGCTGACGTATATTAAGTGGAATTGGTGGACTCCTTTGGTAGAAAGCTGCCGCTTCGTCCACTTTAATTTTGTGTTCATAGCCCCTGAAATACGAAATGTCTGATATCGAGTAACTAAATACATCTCTATAGTTGTACAACAGTTTTGCAAGTTTGTTTTTTGTTTTTATTGGAAGTTCTGGATTAATATCAAACATGGAAAGGTTAAAAAGTGATTCTGTTTGAGCTAATCTGGCATCTATTTCTTGGGGCGTCCTGTATTGGAACATGTCATTTTCGTCCCCCTTATTTTCCTGAATGTGTAGTGAAACTTCTTCTAATTGCTCTTCTATATACGCAATTGGTGTATTTCTGTTTAATTCAATTTTGTGTCTTGTTGGGTTTGCAATGAGAAGTATTGGGTTATCGATTGGCATTTTTAACGTCATTGCCTGCAGATTGTATTTATCTGTTAAATACCTCATTAGAGTGACGTAAACAAATGCTGAGTCTGTTTTTGTGCTTTTCTTTAGTCGTACAGGAATGTAGAAGTAAGATTTTCCTGGGATCACCACTTTTTTTGTTGCGTAAACGTTTGCCATATTATGTTCCTCGAGTAATGTAATAACCGATGGTGCAATGTTTTGTTGTGTTTCTTTATGTTCCGGTATGATAGCCTTTCTTGGCTTTTTATAAAAAGAAATAATATTTCTTTCTAAATTTATGTGAGCCAATAAACGTTTGAGTAAATCTTGTCCGAACAGAGGACAAAGATGTGAATTTTCCATTACACGAAAATAATGGTGATAATTTGTTGATCCAATTTTGAACTTAACCAGAGTTATGTACTTCAATGTTATCGTTTTATTTGCTACTCCACTAATTTGTATTACATGTGGTATTAAGATACTTCCTTTAGGAAGTTCTTTTTGTGGCCATATTGAAATAGAGCTTGCAGTATCTATTAAAGTTGGTATTGTTTTTCCTGCTGCTTGTACTCGGATTATAGAACGGTTGTTATTCGTATCTATATCTGTAAACATTCTGTTTGCAGTTTGTGAGCTGTTTGCGACATTCATAGGGTTGGACCTATTTGTTAGTGGCTTTGATGACTTCGCCCGCTCGTCCTTTTGATCGACGGGCGACCTTACTCGTTTCCCTGATTCTTATTTTTATTATCTTTATTAAACCAACAAGTATGGGAAGAATGACCAAATTTTCGACAGATGGAGCAAACAGTTATAGTTCCGTCACCATTTTCTTCCTTCTTCGAATAAGTTTTTCCATCTTGGGAAGTTGTCTCTTTGTTTTTGCCATTCTTGTTGTAATATCCCTTTTTATATTTAGTTTATTTGTAAACGGCATTGTTGGCTATTGTTAGTGTCAAATCTGCTAATTTGCTTGACAAGTCTACCAGGGTTGTTTGAGAATCATCCTTTTCGGGGTATTGGTTGTGAGTGAAGTTTTGCCTGTATTCATCTTGAGGTAGGTAAGTTCTTCCTTGGTCCCTAACGTAATTCCCTGTATCTATGGAATGCATTATAGGATCTTGATCATGTTTTCTAGGTTCCGTGCTCTAGAAATTCATTATAGGTATTTGGGGTAAATTTTGAGTTGGTTTGGTTTCTTTTGCTTTGTAATTTGGTATGTATGTAGGTGGTTCAGGATGACTTTTACTAAAATCTATGATGGGAATTTGATTTGTCCATGGAGGTAAATTTTGCGTACTGGAACATGGGTTCAAGGCATAATTATACTGTTGGGTTGGGTTTTGATATTGAATATTAGGTGTATAGTAGGGATTCACATTTTGGGTCTGGAAAATTGGTACTTGTATATTTTGTTGTCCGTATTCCTTTTGATATATAGGATTTTCTATAGCTTGCATTCTTTCTACATATTCTCTTTTTTTCAATAAATCCTGCGATGTTTCTAAAGCTTGTAGCCTTTTTTGTAGACTTGCTACCGTTTTGTGAGTTTCTAAGGCTGTACTTTTAAGAAATTGTTTTTGGAGGCCTAAAGACAAATAATGTACTTTAGCTTCCTCTGAACATTTCGGCAGGTTGTGTCGGATAGCTCGTAGCTTCCTCAGGAAATATGTATCGATATTTTCGTTAGGATATTGCTGAACATGGTGTATTTCGATTTCAGCTTTATAAGCTGGCAAGCGAGGTCTACAAAGGTTAGATAATTTCTCCTTTAATTCCTCGTAGCTCAATTTAGTGAATTGGTTTAGAGTTTGCAATTGAAACACCAAATCTAACGCTATTTCAGACAGGTACATTGGCAAAATGTCCTTCTTTTTGTCATCGTCCCAGTTTTGTAAGATTGCTAGATGTTCGAAGATCATGAAAAATCTATCTGGGTCTTCAGTTATTTGGCCTGTGAATTTCGTTAAGTGCGGTAAATTGAAAGATGGTTTTGTAGCCATATTGTCTTCTAAATCTGATTCGGAGTCTGAATTTGAATTTAATTTATTGCTTCTTGCTCCCGAACGAGTCACTGGCATTTATTTTGTTTTTCCAATTATAGGGTGGGTGATTTTACTCTGCTTTAGTTTACTAAAAAAGACAATTGAAATCATGAATAGCATACTAAAACATACCTTGTATTTGTTATCCAATCCGTCCCTTGGTGTAGATGTCCTCCTGGTGTAGATATCCTCCTGGTGTGGATGTCCTCCTTGTGTAGATGTTGAGAAGGGTATGATAAAAAAATGAAATGTAACTTGGCGATTCCTTAGTTCTTTGTTATCCAAATTCCTTTGTTTGCTTTCCACTTTCTCACTAAACACTGTCTTTTTTCTATCCGCACTGAGTTCGGCACCGACACCACGTTATGATATTTTTATTGGGTCATATAATATAGTAGGTAGAGCAGGATCGTGTTGTACTCAATGCGAATAAATGATACTAGGTTCGTGTTTATCCGACACCTTTTATTACAAAGTTTCCAATATATATATAAAAGTTTCCACAATAAGTAATATAATACAAGTTCCACTATAAGTAATATACAATATGAGTATACACAAGTCCGGATTATAAGTATAACTAGTTGTCTCGAACTTGTGTTCCTTTGTCGCTATTTTACTAACCCTAAAAAGCCTGAGGTGAGTCCGTCGGACTCACTTCACTCTTTTCTTCCTCATAAAATATTCCCTGTATGTCACATCAATAAGTGCCTTCATGTATTCCTCAATAACGATGTTTTTTTATAACATATTGATTTTATACATAATTTCGCTTCTGTGTTTCTTCTTTATGTCCAATAAAACAGTTTTGAGACGTTGTTGCCTGAGGTGAGTCTAGGCGACCCACTTGTACTTACTTAGTAAAGAAGGGCAAGTTTGCTGTGTTCTATTCGATTAGACGCTTAAAGCATTTGCTAAAGTTCGCTAATTTTGTGTTGAGTCGCTAACCACTGCATTATATAGCACATCGCACTTCAAGCTCCCATGGAGATGAATATAATATTTACTGGAGCAGCTGCATATTTGAAGTCCCCATGTTTGCTATGGGACAAACTTTGGTTCAAATTGAGGCCAGTTTCGATTACAGCTTTCAATTACATTTGTGATAAGCTGTTGTGTATAAAGAAAGAGAGTTTCGGGTTGGTTTTGCCGGAATGTAGGGTATCCTCATAAAAGTGCAGACAAAATTGATGCCGTCAATAAAGGCACTCCAGCAGCTGCTCCATTATAATATTATATTCAGCTATATGATGACAAGTTACTTGACAAGCATTCGATCTGGTACCCCTGCCAAAATAGGCCTATCTACATTTTATTGTTAATGTTGTAAGGGAAAGAAGGAGTGTGTTTGTCTGCCTGATTGTCGTACTTTTCAATAGTTTTTGTTTCCATATACAGTAAATTTTGACATGTCAGCGCTCAGCGAGGAAGAAATCAGAGCTTGTCTTGAATTAGAACAAACTAATGAGTCTGCTGAGTACTTTTCAGACAGTGACGACAGTGTTCATGATCCCGAACTGGAGGCTAGTGATGAAGATAATGTAAGTGTAAACACGATTATAGTGATACTATTAGTGGAAATGAAGACATCCCCGTTCAAAATGACAGTAATGAACTTTTTTTCGGAAAAAACATGGAGGAATGGAGTAAAAATCCGCCACCAACGTCCAAGGTTAAGGCTTGTAACATTATTAAAACAACTACATCTAAAGTTGTGCTTCCATCTGGTAGGAAAATAGAATGTACAAGGGATTCTTTTGAACTTTTCATTACATCCAGTGTTTTGAGTGATATCGTGAAGTAGAAGCCGAACGTGTGTACGTGGAAAGGAAAAGAAATATATCGTGGAAACGATGTGATGAAATAGAAATGAGTGCATTCTTTGGTCTTCTTATAACTGCCGGCAATTTGAAAAACAATCATCACACAGTTGCCGCCTTGTGGAACCCGAAATACGGCCCTTTAATATTTCGGACCACCATGCAGAGGGACAGATTCAAATAACTGCTTTTGTTCCTTCGTTTTGATAACAAAACAACTAGGACTGAGCGCCGTTCGAAAGATAAGTTGGCACCAATTCGTGATGTGTGGGAAACCGTGTGCGCGAATCTTACTAAGCATTACCTTCCCGATAGCAATATTACAGTGGACGAACAATTAGTGCCATTTCGGGGGTGTCCTTTTCGCCTGTATATAGCGTCGAAACCAGACAAATATGGTATGAACATATTTTGGGCTACAGATTCGAAGAACTTTTATCCACTGAAAGGTTTGCCTTATTTGGGGAAGGAGGGAACAAACAGAGCAACGAATTTAGGCTCATCGGTAGTGCTCCACCTCACAGAACCATACAATAATAGCAAGAGAAATGTGACATGTGACAACTTTCTTACCGATTTACAATTGGGTAGAACATTATTGCGCAATGGGCTCACGTTAGTTGGAACGGTACGCAAGAACAAACCTTTCATTCCTTCAGAATTCCAACCCAACAAAGCTAGAGAAGTTGAATCTTCTCTCTTTGGTTTTCAACATAACTTTACCTTAGTTTCTTATGTTCCTGCTCGAGGTAAAGCAGTCATTCTCCTTTGCATCATGCACCATTCCAAGGATATTGTGGTGGAGGAAGCAAAAAAACCAGAAATTATTCTGCACTGCAATGAAACTAAGGGTGGAGTTGATAGTTTAGATCAAATGGTTCATACCTACTCATGTAAGAGGAAATCTAATCGCTGGCCAGTAGTTTTTTCTTGAACATGTTAGATGTTTGCGGGGTTGCTGTGTATGTTGTCTGGCTCACAATGAATCCTGAGTGGAAGAAAAACAAAGGAAACACCAGACAAAGATAATTTCTGATTGACTTGGCGGAGAGCCTCATACAGGCCCATATACACAGAAGATCGAAATTTGGACTTCACCGGGGGACGACAACGTCAATGGAGATCACATTTCCGAAATTACGACAGCAAGAATCGATTCCAGAAGCTCATTCCATACCAGCTGGTAATACTGAAGAACCACCTAAGAAGAAAAGATGCTTTTTGTGCGACTCTAAAAAAGGAAGAATGCAAAAACAAGTTTGTCACAAGTGCAAAAGAAATGTATGTTCAGAACACCCGGTATGCCAGAGAGAATGCAATCAGTGTAGCAAAAAATAACTGTGGTGGTTCACATGTCAAGAAAAAAAATACTGCGACTGTATTTGTCTTCCTAAAACTTTTGTTTGTTATAAAACAAGATACTGTACTATTCTTGGATTTAATTGGACTATATATATATATATATATATATATATATATATATATATATATATATGAAATTGTATGGTGAGTCCATCGGACTCACCTTAGGCTTATTCAGTTGCGAAAAAGCTTAGGCTTTCTAGGGCTAAGTAAGTCACTTCTCCTAATGTGTTCTATCCTTGATAGACCCCGTACCAGGTCTCAGGTATTATGGTAGTTTACTGCTAGGTGTAGACCCTGTACCGGGTCTCAGGATTTAGAAGGGAGAAGTGACCACTTGATTGTGATGCCGATTCTGTTTATCGGTCCTTTTTATAAGGCCTTCTTCTTCTTCCTCGGGAGGTGTGACCTAATGTTTCTTTATTCCACCGCCAGAGGTTTGTTGTTGTCTTCTGTTAGTGTTGACATAAGCACTTTCTTGTGTTTATGTCACACTCACTTATTGACCTACTTGCTGTCCCATTACGATATGGTTTAAAACATTTAGTGTATTGTTATGTTTTCTGTTTTCATGCCCAGTTTACTTATTACTTCTAATTACCCGGAAAGAGCAGTGGAAAACGGTCCTTTTAGTCTAGGAGTCATTCAACTTTTAGGTAAACGTTCAATGAGAGGTAGGGGATTCAAGCTACATTTACTTGCCGATAATGGAGAGGTGGATGGTAGCAATGATTACGTAAGATTCGTTTCAATACGCATTATTGTAGATTAAAAGAAAAAAAACTGTTTTTTTTGATTACGAATAAGTGATATAAAATTTGACAACTTTTACGTAAACAGAAGGGTCGGATGGTTGCTTATTTTTGTTTACAAGTAGAACATAAATTTAAAATTACCCAAAATTTGTTTACTTAAACGATTCCGAAGCTGAAGAAAATAAAAATTGTGTCAAGGTGTAAATTTCGAAATTTAATCGAGTTAAGGTATTGGTGTACTAATACAGGTGAAATCTCAGACTGCGCAAAACGGTCTGAACATGAAGGGAAGAATGGTTATCTCCACATGTATAATATTTCTGATTTTTGAATTTTTATTTGAGAGCATTAAGGAAGCTTTTGGTGTAAGTCGAATGTATGATGTCGGGTGAACTGAAGATCCCCTTCCCCGCCCGGAGTCAAGGTTTCCACATGCCAATAAACATAATTCAATGCAATTAAATAACACTAGGAGCTAATCATATTTGTTACTTTGGAATCAAACATTTTGAGCGTCATATCAAAAAAGGATTTACGCTTATCTCAGAAGGAAAGTTAGAAAGAAAATGAACCGATACTATTTTACCACATTGTATACTTCAACGAAAACAAACTCCAGCCCCAACTTGCTGTTTGGTTTTGGTTTACCCTACAAATTAACCATCAAACTTTATTGTTTAATACAACTTATTTAATTAAATTGCACTTTGTAACTCTGTTTGAAAAAATCATAAATTGTAGAAATAGGAAATATAGTTCGAATTCGTATGATGCTTTATAACTAGACTTCGAATAAATTGTATTTATACTCAGAGTAAGCAGAGATTTACACTAAATAATTATATTCTCATTCTTATGACATTGTATAGCTAAATTTCAAATACATAGTATTTTTTGTTAACCTCAAACAGTACTTCTCTTAAGAATAAGCATAGATTTACACCTTTTAATAATAAATTGTTTTGGTTTCTTTTCAGAGTTATATGGTTCCAGGAAGCTGTTCGACGTCAGATAATGATTGTGGTGAGCACCTTAATATCGTGACAGGAGGGGCATTTGAAAAGTGATGAGACAACCTAGGAAGGAATTGTATGATTTGAAAGAAAAGCTTCGTCAAAGTAAAGCTCAATCCTTCCGAGGAAGGGACACGTATTTTGAGGCCAATCGTCAGCGCCGCGTAATGGTGGTATCACAAAACGTTAGTCAAGATGACATCGTGCATGAGTGAGAAACGTTTTGGTGAACGCGCTGTGATCCGCTACCTATTTCGCAACAGCATGTCGGTGAAGGAAATTCACGAAGACATGCTGCCTACATGGAGGAATGATGCTCCGTCATATGCAACGGTCAAAAGGTGCCTGACAGAATTCAAATATAGCAGGATATCATTGTATGATGATAATCGCCACGATCGTCCAAAAATAGAGACAACAGACGAATTTGTGATAAGTGTTCATGATATCCTTGTCTATTAAAACATTGTCCGTGACGTCCTGCGAATGAGGAAATCATCCGCACGGTTGGGTCCACGAAATCTCACTGTCAATCAGAAGTGACACGGACTTTAGTTTTCAGGCCCACTTGACATGTATTGATGCTGACACAAACGACTTTGTGAATCATCTGATTACCCAGGATGAGACAGGGGTTCATCATTTTGACCGGAAACGAAGGAAAAAATTGAAGCAATAAAAACGTGACACGTCCTCACCACCCAAGGAATTTCGTGTGCAGCTCTCACCAGGGAAGGTGATGGTATCCATTTTCTGGGATGGTTTGGTGATCCTGTTTAGTAACTTCCTGAGAAAAGGTACAAAACCGAACGCGGAGTATCACTGTATTATTCTGCACCAGTTACGGACCGCCATTGCCTAAACGAGATCTGGAAAACTAGAAACTGGTGTCATATTCCACCTTTCAGCAAATCTATTATTCTGGATTTTTATTATTACCGTCTGTTGCTTGACTGGTGTGAGGAGCAAGATTAATTCTTTTTTTAGTCAAGGGTTGGAAAGAAAGAAGCACATCTGGGAGAATTGTACGCGTATAACACTCCAGAGGGATTACATAGAGAAATCCTAAAATGGCACGTGCCTGGAACATTCCCTTCTTAGGTAGGCTCGAGACTTATCAAATGCCCCTCGTATACAAATATAAACTGATGTTACCTGACACGTTGAATTAGTAGACAGTCTGAGAATTAATATTTACCTCTCATGAATATTACATTGATTAGCATTCTAATGTATGGGAACTGATATTTTAACAATATTTGTAAGTGTACGTTAAATTCTTAGGGCACAGTTACAACTACAGATTGTACAAAAATAGTTACTTTATTCCTTAAAATTTATATTTCTTCCGTTTGAAGCAGATCTTGCAGGTCTATGTTAGTTCTCTTGGGCAAAACTACTTACGAAACTTTTTTGGATTCCTTTAGTATTTCCAAAAATTCATTGTCGAAACTCTACGAATGAGAAGTTCTTATCAAAATAAGAGGGAAAATGTGATTTGTAATTTGTCGAATTCCGCTTAGTTTTGGATCTGCAGACTACAGTGGGAAAATTAACTTTAGAGCTTCACATTTCAAGTAGTGTAAACAGTTGAACTGCGGGGCCAAGATACCCTCAAAGATTTCTAACTTGCTACATCCATAAATGCATATTTCGAAATTGTGCGATGACTGCGCAAGGAATTCCGCCAAGGAACTAAAGGATTCCCAGAAATTATTTGAAGGTAGGCCGAAATGTGCATGAACTTAACGTTCAAGCAAGTGACAACAATTCGTTTGCGCTAAATCGAGATCCCAAACAGATTTCATTTTCCAAGCGATTGTTATTAAAATGCGTGGTTGTTTGAACAACAGGATTCAGATGTATTTTGCGAACTGGCATACGTTCAACGAACTATTAATTTATTTGTTATCAATGAGAAAGAATGTCATTGCTAATCTACATGGTTATGAAGAATCATGTAAACAGTGCAGTATAAGGTAATAGACGACCGCAATTGTCAAGTGCTCACAAGTGTTAAGTTATGAATCACAGCTGGAGTTACGCGTTTGAGTCCCGGCCGTAACTAAAAGGTCAGCAATAGAATCAACTCGAACTAGTGGAGAGCCATTAACATTGTTTTCGAGTTTCAAATAGTTTTTTTTTTAATTTCATATAAGACGTTAAGCTACATTTAATATTGTTTCATAATAGCATGCTCGTAAAGAGACCGCGTCCGAATCGGAGGAAATACTACAATAGATCTTTAAATCATCTGCAAACATGAGTTTGTTGGAGGATGTTATAACAGCAGGCAAGTCATTTCCAAATAACAACAACAAAAGAGTGGCCAGGTTCGATCCTTATGTCACTCTAGAATTAACAACATATTCCTCGATTCTAATATTCTTGTAACATACATGGTGTTTGCGGTAACACAAATAGGATGATATCAACTGGCGAAGTTTCTCTGACAAGTTGAATGTTATAAGCTTTGTATGGAGGACGTCATGATTAATGACATCAAAGGCTTTCGAAACGTCTGTGTAAATTACGTGGAATTGATCTTTCTTATCAATTTATCTAGCTAAGAAATGTGTGAATTCAACAAAGTTAGTTAAAGTCGATTTATGTGGCAAAGCCCATGTTCGGGGGGGGGGGATAATTGAGTGATATACGTTAATGTGTAATAATTTCGAATACTTTGGCTGGCGCAGATGTTATGGCAATTGGGTGATCATTTTTAAGAACATTACTCATACAACTACTTTTAGAAATAAGGCAGATATCGGCAAGTTTCCATTTAGTAGGGAATTAACAGGTAGTGGGTTCACAGTTTAACGAAAATCGCTTGTAGTGGATATTTAAGGATTTCAGAACAGCCTCTGATACTACAGGATGGGACTTTGTCAACCCGAATGATGATCGAAGTTTCAGTTTTTTAACAGCTCTTTTTTCTACGTTTTTCAGTTCAATGTGCTCAAGAAATAATTTGTCTAAACTTTCAGAACTATTGTGTTCAGTTAAAGTATCATTATTATATTTTGACATATTGTATGCTACTTGAAAATGTTTCATGAATGCATTTGCAATGCTGTTTCTTCACTTAATTGCTGTGCCTCGTAATATAGCACATTGCACTCTGACTTCCGTCATTCATTTTTATGTACGTCCAAAAGATTTTGGGACAGTTAAAGTGTTATTGAGATTTGGAGTAAGAAATTCTGAAGGAAGATGTGTGTAATTCCAAAACAAGCGGTTCTACATAATTTGACTTTTGTGAAAGAAACTACCGTGCGTAGTTGCATGAAGACAGAGACGTAAAGATTTTATTCTATTTTTTTATGCAGAGTACTAGTTAAAATATTTTTTTTTTTGAAGATTAGGGAGATGAAATGTATTTGAATAAGCAGCCATGTTGAAACCCAAACATCAATTATGTCATAGTCCAGAAGAATAAACGTTTCGGTGAGTAAATGTTTGGTTCAATTAATTAATCAGTTTTATGTGTCTTTCTTGATACGTAAAGACATATAAAACTGATTAATTAATGTTTGTACAGTTATGTTAATACATAGGTATATGTTCGTTTGTATATAGTCGTACAGAGCCGAAACTATTCGAAACACAGATTCGATCTTGAGAACAGAATGCATCTTTACTGCATACTGTGCATTTGCCTATCCTTTAAATCGAAATAAGGCTTTGCCTTACTTACCCCAGTCCTTAGCTTGGAAAATTGATGGGCGACAAAAAGTAACCTCCCAAACTTATTCCAGACTTTGCCATAACTATCTTCTGAGCTATGTAATTTAAAGAACAACAATTTGAATGATTCTGGTTTCTTTTCAGTTTCATATAAGATAAGATAAAATGAATTTTATAGGCGGTATCAGCACTATGGCTTACGCCCGTCCCGATACGTGAGAAGCCCCTTATCTTCATCATGTCAAAATTTAGCTGTTAATTAAAATAATAAAAACATATAAAAGATGAAGATGTAAAAGGTCTTCACAATCAGCCTACTGGTGTAAATGGCCAGTATAACAAGGAAGAGTGTAAATGGACCTTCACAAGATAAAACAAAAATACACTATAAAAGTTAACAGCTAAGGAGCATAATCCGATAAAATAAACGGTAATCATAAAAATCTCTGCAAAAACAAGAAAACATATTACCGTTGAAGTTTAGGTTTATACATAGGTTTCCCTTTCCTTCCCACGAGATTAAAGTCCATATCTATCAGGTGGTCCTCAATCATGTCTGAAGCCAAAGATGAACTTGGTTCATCAATAGTATGTGCAGACTCTTCCTGAGCTAATTGACCAGCCAAAACGTTCGTCAAAGTCCTAATGCTTGTAGCGAGAGGCGAAGTTCGTGCTAATTTGGAGACTTTATAAGAACTAAAAGTTGTCTTAACACGTGAAGTTCTAGTGCTCTGCACAGGTGTTTTTTGTCCCTGACTCTGTGTCGTTATATTGCGACAAGTCTCTGATCCTTTGGGAGGCTTCGGAGGATCTACATGCACATCAGACACTCTGTTTGTGTTGATACATTAACTGTCTGGATACCAACCGAGACAGTTTTAACTGGTATCCTGGCTACAAAATGTGCAAACGCACCAGAGGGAAGGTTGTGTTGAGACTCTCGTAATCGACGTTTAGCATCACCAGCGGATATTTTCTCTAGACTCTCGAATTCGTTTTTCCTCCTGAAAAATAGGACAGTCACGCGACCAGGCAGTGTGATCACCCTTGCAATTAACACACTGAGGTTTCAGTGACTTACAAGGATCCTCACCATGGCTACTGGTTCCGCATATTGCACATACAGCAGAGGTAGCCTTACACGACGTGCTGGTGTTGCCATAGTGCTGACATTTAAAACAGCGAAGCGGACTGGGTATATATGGACGGACAGGTAAGCAATAGAAAGTTGCCTTCACGTCGTTAGGAAGCTGTGGCATGGCAAACGTTAAAATTAGCGAGCTCGTGGGTTGCAGTTCGCCAATCTTTCTGGTTTTAATGCGACGAACGTTGACTACACCTTGGCTGCAAGTTCATTCTTAATCTCTTCTTCAGGGACATCTTGTAAGTCCCAACAAGATATCTGGTGAAGTAAAAAGTAATCCATTATTTTTGCATGACATTGAAGGCTTGACTCACCATAGTTAGAATGACCCGATTTAGGTCACATATGCACCGTTTTGTTCGATAACGAGTTGCCATTTGCAAGGTAATATCATGATGCCTCTCTCATAGAAGCCCTTGTCCCTATTGGCAAAAAATTGAGACAGTCGATTTTCACAAGCCTCTCTTGATGCGAATTTTTCACCAGCAAACGTGTTCGCCATGGACAGGAACAGATGGTAATTACTCGGTGTCAGGTCCGGACTATAAGGTGGATGCATAAGAACCTCCAAACCAAGCTCCCGGAGCTTCTGGCGAGTCACTATCGATGTGTGTGGCCTAGCGTTGTCCTGGTGAAACACAATGCCTCTCCTATTGGCCAAAGCTGGGCGCTTGTGGGCAATTGCTCCCTTCAGACGGTCCAATTGTTGACAGTATAGTTCCGAGGTAAGCGTTTGGCCGTAGGGGAGCAGCTCATAGTAGAGCCATGATTAATGTTAGCCGTAAATGCCCACACTTCTTCGTCTTCGTTCTGAGGAGCCAACGAGGCTGCCGGGCACTACCCTCATCACCCTTGTCAGCAAGCTGGAAATCGAGGCGAAGTGCAATGACTTGGCGTCGAAATCACTTGCACTCCCGACTGATGGATACTTGGGACACCCACTCCCCCCAGTGTTGGTGAGACCAAAGGTCTGAAGAGCTCTGTAATGGCGCACTTCCCAGTCTCAATGAGCTAGACCATACAAGAACCTGCTGTTAAGAACTAGGCGCTATCCAATGGTTCCCCCCTTTTTCCTGGGCCCAGGGGCCATTGTCAATGTAAAGTACATCCTGTCACATCCGTGGTCATTGCGCGGAGGCGCAACTCACAGCAAAAGAGGAGATGAAATGATGATCATCTGTGGATGAAAATGAGGTGAATGTGAATGTAACTCCTCTCTGCTGGTCCTCCTTTCAAGCAGTGTAGGTGTTTAGCTGCGAGGACTGATTGCAGCCAGCAAAAGCCAGATGGACGATGGGGTCGCCAATTCCCTACGCCGTTGTAGGCTGATTGCAACCAGCAGAAGCCGGCTGGACGATGGGGTCACCAATGCCCTACGCCGTTTTTCAGTTTCATATTCCAGTTTCAAATTCCATAACTTTAACTCAAAACTGTTCATCTTTAAATTGTAAATCACTGCTATACGACCCAATAATGACAACGTCTCCCAAGTTCTAAAGAATTAAACTAAATATCCCTGTTTTCAAGCAACGATGCATCATAATTTCCTTCAAAATGTCAATGTTATTTAGAATATGTTACTTTGGAATCAAACAAATCTTTCCTCAAAATTTCTGACTCCAAATCTCAATATTGAACTTTCAACTTAAAACGCAACCACACTTCACCATTCTCGTTTAACGTTTTTTTCGTGATGAATATCCAAATCTCAACATTTTCAGATTCCCTGATCCAACAGTATAAATTCATGAGGATGATCAGATGTTAATGTGTTTGGAATATTCTGTACGTTATGTCAACTAAATTCAAAAGTGTCTCATTTCTTTCATTTTCCATAATTATTAAGAATGTGAAATTCCCTTATCATGATTTCTTTACAAAAACTATGTATATATAAGTCATATTAGTTAACAAGAAATTACAGCTGCGGTTTTTCAGATGAAGTGGGTGAAGCTGTACTTCACCTATTATTTTATTTGTGCATTAATTAAATAAAGAAAACACAAGTTTCAAAAATACTTAAATAAATATTATAAAATGCCAGCAAGAATAACACCAACAAGCTTTATTATAGTTTTGCCTACAAGTATTTCACAATACTGACGCTAGAAGACGCCATCCGCCTTACAAAGCAGGCTCCTTTGGTTTCTCAGCAAAAGGAAGGAAGGAAGGAAAGGACGCATTTAGGATTGTCTCTAGCTATCTTCTTTTCTACTGACCTTGAGCCTTGAGCGGAAGTGAGGTCCACAATTTGTAGCATAAAGTGAACTTTTGTCAGGCCATTCTGACCAATCAGAAGCGGCATGCAACTTAGCGTTGGCAGACACCTACTCCTTTCTTTCCTACTCTGTGGCGCCTGTGAAGTTCTCTCGTGCTCTTTCCAAAAGAGATTCACTGATCAATGCATAGTAAGATACTAGAATTGTTTTCTCCAAATCAAACCTTAGCAGCACTATGAATGGTTACGACAGGGCTGGAAACTACATGATAATTACCATGGCCGTAAGAAATTTCATCGCCTGTACGATGTATAATCCAGATTTTACTACTAGAAAATATATAGTCAATTGGATGCTTAGCATCTTAGCTACAGTATGCACGATTTTAAAACCTAGTAATTTGATCTATCATCACGCTTTTAAGATAAAAAGAAGGGAAAAATTCAAGCGCATGTTGCGGACGAAGTAGAAAAATTTCAACGTAAATATAACTATCCAGTCGCTGAAGTCTTCTCACTCAGTGTTGAATGCAGACAATTCAGGAAGTGTGTGGGGTTGGGGTAGGAATTGCGCTAAAAGAGGAACTTTAATTTCAAGAACAATATCTCATCTTTTTCTATGGCTCATAACAAACTCCCTGGAGAATTTTGAGGATCCAATGGGGATTTCTCTCGCCCCACTCTAGGTTCATCATTAGTACCATCAGATGTAATTATTATACACGCATATCGAATTAAGCCTATGTCGAAGCCAAGTACTCACCTTTGGTGCTGGGGTCGTCGGATCGATCCCTGTTCATGCTATGTTGGCTTTATGGTGAACAATCACCGTGTGCTTGGGTTTTCTCGAAGTGCTCCCGTTTCCTCCCACTTTCTTCATTCCACCAATTCATCCCATCATCATCCATACGACATGAGTCATAGTTGCCTGAAGGCCTTACCACCTACTGTTTCAACCACGAGCCACCACTGGAAACTTATGCCATATCGCCTCAATTAAGCGTTTGTTTTATGCCTTAAAATTACACAAAGTCGATTCCCAGCCGGGAATCAAAGCCGGAACTCTATCTGTGACTCATAACTTGATAACTTTGAGCACTTGACAACTGCGGTCGTCTGTTACCTTATACTGCACTTATTACATGATTAATCATCGCCATTCAGATTGCAAATGAAATTGTCTCTCATTGATAACAAATAAATAAATAATTAATTGAATGTATGACAGTTCGGAGAATATCTCTGATTCCTGTTGGTTATGCAACAACGCATTTTTATTATTTGTAATATCGACTTGGCCCAAATTAATTATCGTTACCTGCTTGAAAGTCGTCAAGTTCATCCACATTCCTGCCTACTTCTACTTCAGAGAATTTCTGGGAATCCCATAATTCCTTTCGGACAATTTCGAAATGTTCAATTTTGGAAGACTTTGAAGGTACCTTCGCCCCGCAGGTCTACTGTTCATGGCATTGGGAATATGAAGCTCTACATTTCATTTTCCCCCTTTTTCAGTGGCCTGAAGCTCCGAAACTTATCGGGATTCGACAAATTACAAAGACAGTTTTTGAACACTTATCGAATGGCCTGAACCACTGTACTTCACAATATTTGAAAAGATCTTAATTCCTGGTTTCAAGCAAAATAACTAGTTATATTTGATACTATAATCTAATATATCTTGATACTATAACAAACGAAGGGCAATTGGGAGAGGAAATGATGGAAAAATTATTTCTAACTTACAAATAGGAAGTTCTCAGTATTTAAAATCTGCATGCATTCCTGGCACCTGATGCAGAAAAATATGCAATTAGAAAGGGTTAGTTCAAGCACTGTTAAGTTTCCAGGCAAAAAATAAGAAAACATGGGGAAAGAGCTATATGAAAATTTCTAACAAATTTCCT
The DNA here is from genome assembly GCA_022664845.1 of Lepisma saccharinum. Lineage (NCBI taxonomy): Eukaryota > Metazoa > Arthropoda > Insecta > Zygentoma > Lepismatidae > Lepisma > Lepisma saccharinum. Next base: position 114,314 of record JAGDQP010000939.1, on the reverse strand, counting down.
GAGAAAAATGAGAATCTTTTAATATATTTAGCTGTGCCATAGATTTATAATAATAACATAAATATATGTTATGTATGTTTAGTATTTTTTTTTTCAACTGAAAGGTTTTTAATTTTCGAGGTTAATGTTTCATCCACTTGTTTTACTTTTCCCGAAAAGTGTAGACTTGTTTACAATTGAGAGGTTTTGCTAATATCGTACTTCTTGTTCCAGAAGCACATTCCACACTCCTTCACATAGGTGTGAAAATAACGATCTACATGTAAAAGTTTTCCGAGTTTGTTCCAACATTTGACCTAGTGTAAAGTCGATATTGATTCATACTTATAGGAAGGCAATAATCGTTTGGAAACTTGAAACATATGTGTATTTCTATTTGCATACTTCGTAAGTTTCAAAGAACTATACAAATTATATACAGTACATAGCTCTAGATGAGTCTCGAACTCAGATTTTAATTCTTTCTGGCGGCGCCGGAGAACTGTCACAGATGAACAAGACATATGCTAAAATGCACTATATTGTAATTAGTTACGTCTCGTTATACTAAACAGATATGAGAAAAGGTCACCTATAAATTATTTTTTCTGCTTTTTGTTCTGTCGATTCGTTTTGAACCTCTTAACCAAATATATATTGGACATGCCGATTTCGGTCATAGTAAATCCGAACAGTCTCTAAATCTTGAATCCAATAGTTTGAGGAAAATGTCCCTAAGAAGAAATCGAAATTAATAATTTCAAAAGACAAAATTTAATTTATACATTAACATGTCGAATCCAAATGTATAACATATTTCAATTTTGTTTTCTCTTTAAACCAGGGTTGGCATATTTAAAACAAAATGCTTTAAACATATATTTTAAACGTATTTTAAATACAGATTTTGTTTAAAACCTTTTGAACATTTGTTTTAAACTATGTTTTTCTAAGCCGTGTTTAAAATATGTTAAGTTTATTTTTCTTCTTTGAAAACAATATCTCTTAAGAGTACGAATGCGTGTGTTTACAAGTAAAACGTATGCAATTTGTTCCATGTAAAAGCTAGTTTCCAAAATATTCAGTATTATGGAACCGCAATCCTACAGGTGGAGACATAAAATGCGCTGTTCTGATTTGTTCTTTAACGGTTGAATGCTAGAAGGAGACATTAATTCGCTATCAATAACTTGAAAGAATATCTTCATATTTCAATTCTTCCTTTTTATTTATTGTGAGCAAAGCCAGGAAAATAATAAATACTTCATAGGCACGTATTTGCTTCTATGATTACATTGCTCTATCCCCTTTATATGTTTGTAAGGATGGAGACAGTAGTGAGTAACTGTGCAAATTTGGAAATCATTTCTTATTCGGTGCTTGGAGTTTATGTCAGGTGGTAGAATTTGTTAGGTACTCTACTTCTTTGCTGTTTGTTTTTAAACTCATTATCAGTGGGTTGCACAGGAAGAAAAAAAAAATATTTATTCTGGATATGCTTTATTAAAGTTAATCCTTCCGAAAATACTAAAACCGTAAAAGCCAAATGTAGAACACGTAAAAGGGTCAGGTCTTGTTGCCCGAATGAGAGAACATTTCAAGAAGCCTAATTGAAATGCCGGTCAGGACACTTCCGAATTTTCCTTCAGTGTTCCCATGTCTGAGATATACTCAACCTCCAATCAAATTGAGTACTACAGTGTCTTTGATATTTCAGGGCATTTTGGGAGGTAAAAGCAGCCGGGAGTGGGACTGACCACCCCACATCTCATCGTGCCGTTGGGTGAGAATCTATGGATCGCTTGTTCTACAGCCTCCATAGACCGTTCACGTACAGGGTATGCTAGTGTTGTAAAAAATATGCTTTTGTGAAGATTTTTCGAGTTTATTTTTAAATGATGATTTTTTAAAAAAATACATGTTTATTTCACACAGAAAGTGTCTGATGCTTAACAAATTGAGCAGTGCTTCGAAGACATCTTTATTGTAAACTGAAAAACTACGAATTCTTACCCAAATATGGTTTCATCCAATATATGAAATACGTTAGTTTCTAATTACGTTGTTATTGAAGGAAGATACCGATTTTCGATCGTAATTACCCTCCGCAAAAATCACTTATCTTTAGCTCAAAATTTCGGGATATAACCTGCTTCTACTAAAGACATATTTTTGTTTACCAGTACATTGTATTTCACTATAAAAACTCTGTGGCATAGCTACCTCATGCTCCCGGATCCAAGCCTTATCGCATACTATGAAAATATGGGTCAGCGTAACAACAAATATTTTTTGTTATATGAATATTTAAAACGATTTGTATAGAGCATAATGAATAATCTTGTAAACAATCAACTACATATAGATTCCTTCTAATTGCAATAGGGCTCTGAGAAGTATTATTTTAAAGCATATCATAATGTAGCCACGTCCCGCAATTCTTCCTGTGTTTTCGAATGGTCACCGGCACGTAACAGTATGGGAGCCATTTGAAAAATTGAATTTTAAAATAGTATGACAACGGCAACAACTGGGTGCTTGAGTACAGGGAATAGCCACAGTATGTTTCGATTGTATTGAATACGTATACTCAAACCTTGGTGCGGATACGTCGAACTGGTGGAATTATTAAACACTTAATTTCTAAAATTGATTGCAACACTGTCAGCTGTGGGACCTCAAATATCTCTATGACGTGTCCCAGTATGTAAATACAAAGTGTGGTCCTAATACGTTCAGTGATATGGAAGCAATTAAACATTTTATATTTTGTATTTGGTTGGCAACACTGACAACTGCTGCGCCGGAAGTACCCCCATAAACTATCCCAGTACCTAATGTGCATATTCAATTTAATGCGGATACTTCCAACGGTAACTAATATGAAACCTAGATTCTTTAATCGTTTGGTAACCCTGACAAACTACGGTGCGTGAAGTGTCTGTATGACCTGTCCTAGTTCCTACTGAATATATATGCAAATGCGAATCAAGTGTTAGTGTAAATCAATGCACATGTGTAGATTTATATTAATAAAGGCAGTTTTGTAAGTTAAATTTTAAAATTGGCTGGCAAACACTGACACATGGGGTGCTTGAAGTCTTGGAAACCCACAACTTTCTTCCATTGTGTTGAATTATGTTTATGTTCAGGGGCAAACTCGGTATGGAAGACTTTTGTAATGATATTTTTAAGTTGGCAACACTGAGAACTGTGTAACCCGGAATATCTGAGCTATACGAAAAATATTTGTAATCTAGGGTTCTATTTATGCTGTATTTCTTCTTAATTACCTATATAAAAGTAATTGTTGCTTAAAAAGAAGTTAGCAATATTAGAAATTGTTGTCTCGAAAAAAAACAAGGCTCATTTTTTTTTTTTACGGAAGTTTTAGAAATATGATTTTTTTGTGTGTACAACTCTAGATATAACTTTACCCTTTATGTAATAAATAGCGTGAATTTTCATTCATAGCAAATTTGGTAAAGTATAACCTACAATTTCTAGTAAATGCCTATGAATAGACGAAGAGAGCGATTGAAACGCTATAGAGGCTACTGCGGATGGAGTACCTATCAAAACAGCTATTTTTTATTTTTTAAGTGAACGTTTATAACGTTTTAAATATGTTTTTCTTGCAGTCTATATAAACGAGTTTAAAACAACAAGAACAAAAACAAACATAGTGTGTGTTGTGTGCATCATGGTTCCATAGGTCAACCGCTGTGCAGAGGACTACCTAATTGCACTTTTCTACACCAAACATTCGGTGTCTATAATATTAAAAATTGCAAAGAACATGGATTTGCCTTGGATTCGCTGACTATCACCAACATAATTAATTGTCATAAAAACCAAGATTTATAAGCTACTCAGTTATAAAGGAAGGGGACTAGGAAGCTAGCGTGCACTGAAGTGAAGCCACCTGTTGAACGTAAATCCCCCTCCGGAACGTGTGATGACCGCACGGCTCCACGTAGTACAGTCAACTGTGAACCGCAAACTGTATGAGAAGTTCAACCTCCGAAAGGTCTTTAAAAGTCCTTGAAATTTTCTAAGTGGCCCCACAAACAGCATGCGCCTCTACGAACGTCAGTTATCCGTCGAAAAATGGAAGTATATGACCACACTTTATATCATGGGTATATTTATCAGACTCTGGCAAAATTCGAGACATCAAGCAATGCAAAATCCCCTCTCGAATTCATCCATCATTGCAAAGCAACTTTTGGAAGAAATTCGTGGTTGTTGAGGGATACAGCTATCAAGGCAAGTTAACTATTCGTCAGTTCCCTAAAACTGTCAAATCAACTCGGTCTTCTTTCTGTAACATATCATGACCCTAATTGGAAATCCCATCAATCAAGTCTCTGTGCATATGGATAAGACTTCATCCCATACGCTTCATTCCACTCGTAATTTTTTGCAACAGATGACGCAAGACATCGGCATTCAGGCTATTCCATTTTACGATACACCGGTGAAGTCGGCAGACGCCAGTCCTATGGATTTCTGCGAATTAGCCCTACTGAAAAGGCCACTTTCATCTCGTTGTGTCACTACATTCCTAGGCCTGTGGAAAGTCTGTAAGGAGGAGTGGCACAGAAATCCATTTCATGTACATCGTCGTAGCCCTCTACAATATAAGTTACAGTACATGGCTGTTGCGAAGATACATGCTGATCACGTTGAGGCCAAAGGTAAGTAGACATATGAACGCGGATTGGCCTTCTACATTTGTAAAGCATTAACACAAATACAATATTGATGGCAGTTAATACTATGTTTTCTTTAAAATTGGTATATTTCAAAATCACAAAGAAAGAAGAAACTGATTAAGTTTCCCTTTCGTATACAAGCACTAGATATTAGTAAAATATGGGTGCATACTAACTTCCTTTCTCTTTTCGAGCAAAGTTGCTAAGCGCAAGGCAGAAGGCGAAAGTCATTCTTGCAATATGCAGGTCCTTAGAGCGATTCTCGTAGTGCCATTGTGAATGAGGTTTCCTCTTTTTGGCTGTACTATCTTTTGCAATGGAAAGTGTAAAGTTCATAACGTTCTAATCTGTACAATTCCCAACTCTAGAGCCTATTGACGAATAAACAAGAAACTTCACTTCCTTATCTTCCGAAACTTTTATTACCAGAATTTCTGTTATGCCTCTCTATGAATACTCCTGTACTTTTCATGTCATTAAACACAGATAAATTTTTGCAATTACACCATTTTTGTGAATTTCATATTTCAATTGTGTAGACGTTTTATGGGAATGAGTGATTTGTACCGCTGTATTTCAAACCTTAAAGCAAATTAATGGTCTTAAGTATATAGTGATAACACAAAAATGTGTGGGATTTTGATTGTGCACTAGTTACAAGTCTCAACATTATTTAGGTGTATTAGAAAAAAACGTTCGTTACGATTTCTTAGTAGATAAAATATTATCCAGCACTAGTTTAGTGTTGTTCAATTTTCATTGAAGCATACAGAACAAGAAATATTATGATAGTAGAGATACCAACAATGTTATTGCTAAACAAAGATAACTCATGTTTGCCGTTGCAAAATTACATATTGGCAACGGTATAATAGAGAGACTATTTTCAAAGTATTAACTGATTAAGTACTATACAGATTTAAAAGATATATTGTTCAAACATTTTGCTTGGGATGCAAATAAATTCTGAATCAGAACTACTGTTTATAAGAATGTGCACAATCGCTGCAGAAAAATACTCGGGGTAAAATGTTTAGCATTTTAATAACAGTGTACTTCTTACGAAAAAACTAATTAATATAGCTAATTGAAATCAACATTGATGACAGTAAAAGTATATTGCAAAATTACTAGCTTAGCTAATCATATTGTGAACTCACCGACCAATGCATACATTATTATTAATTATAAATAATTGAAAAAAATAGAATTTAGTACATTTTTATATATTTATTTGAAAATTGTTCTGTGAAATAGAAATAAAACCGCCGCCACGTTTCGATGAGGATGAAACAGAGTAACAGCTAAAGACCACTGATGCAATATAATGCAATACATTAAGTCAATTGAAAAGTTGTTCACCTTTGAACAAATTGCTATACTCCTTATGATGGGAACGTACCCTTTCGCCCTATATAACGAGAGGAAGTTCCAAGTAAAAGCCATGTCAGACCCAACCACACATACACACTTACATCAATACCGGAAGAACACGAATTGCTATACAAGACCGATCGTCAAGCGTCAAGCGTCTGACATAGGCTAGTCTATCTCAGTGTCACCTCAAATAATATCTGTTTAAAGTTAAATAACTTCGATAGAATTCGATTACTTTGCCCATCGTCAGTAAATGTGGTGTGTAAAAATGCAATCATGTTATGTTCAATTATATTGGTAATAAACCCCTTTTGTAACCAAACAGTTCTCACATTTAGCTGAGCTTTACTATGCCAAAACCCAAATTAAGACCCTACAGCTATCTGACATATACAGCTACCGTCCAAAATGAGCTCTCAGAGTTCACAACATATTTCACATAAACGATCTTCGATGAACCGTGCTTTGTAAAACCTCTAGCTAATAATTAACGCTTCATCAACCGCATATTTCACAGATATTCCAGGCATTCTTTGTAGACCTAGGGGAAGACGTTCACATGGTAATAGGTCGATAATCAGTTATTCCCTGCAGACAATCAGCCATTTTATCTACGACCGTTTACAATATTTAAGAAATATTAAGTAAAAAGATTGTTCTAATATTTCTAAATCTTTAACTGAAATATAGGAATATATCTTCTGTGCATTAAATCATTTGTGTAAATACACTTGTATCCTAATATGGTAGTTTGAAAATGTAAAAACTTGTTTTGCTTTTATCTGGTTATTAATAGCAAGTGCAATTGAGAAAGTTTTGGCCTATCGTGTAACGCAACCCTTGGTTTCACTGTACAAATTTACGATAAATGTCTTCTTTTTAGGGTGATCATGATGCATTGTGCTTACAAGAATCACACATTTGTTTTCTTTACTGAGAATAACTAACCATTGTAATTTCCTTCTGAAACTCAAATTTACTGGTATTCACTGCTTGAGTTGACTAGGTTTCATTTCCTTTGGTATGTCTTTCTTATTATGTCTTAATTTCCCAACCACAGTTAATTTTTTCTCCATCAGATATTTAGCCAAAGGTATACTGGTGAAATAATTGTCCACGGTGATATTTCGGGCTGTACAAACAACAGTATGACCTAAATATTTCACTGTATTTAGTGCCTATCCTTCTGTTGTGGTTTTCCTAGTCTCTTTCTTGTGTACACTATTCCGTCAATAGCATAACTTGTTGTTGATTCAAATACCCAAAAGATTTGTATGCCATATTTCCCCTGTTTTTAAGCATATACTGAACGAAACCACATTGGCCTCTAAACGTAACTAACTGTTCATATATTGTTAGATTTTCTTTTGAAATCCTTACTTTCTTGCACTGTTCAAGAAATAATTGCCAGGCACAAGAAATACGCGCAAGTTTGTCTATTTCTAGCCTAGCCTGTAGTGTTCTCTTATCGTCGAACCTTAGAAATCTTCTTATGGCTTCAAAACGATTCACATACATTGTAGCTCTATATAATGGATTTGAACATTTGTAAAGAAAGCGTTCCCTAACAGGAACATCCCAATCCTTGGTTGCCCCCATATGTAGTGAAATTCCGAAGAAAGCCACAGATTCTTCAAATGTTATGCCAATGTTTCTTTTTTAATTGAAACGCTCTGTTTGCTTCTAAGTTGGTGCATCTATCAACTTCATCCAGAATGGTGCGCGGAATGTACATATTCCAGACATCGATGGGAGTGTTAGTTCTTATACATCTTGAAGGTTCTGGTTGAAATCTTGTAATGTGAGCGGGAGTTTTGATTTGAGAAGGCGGATTGTTATTCCATATCGTACCACTGGGAGAAATATAATATCATTTCTTAAGGATTTCAATCTTGTTTTGAAGTCGATTGAATATTTCAACGGATTCCGCCATCTTCATCATCATCACTTTGATACAAAATGTCAGAAGATTCGTCTTCATCTTGATTGGTAGGAGGAATATATTCTTCATTTATATCTGATACCTCACTTTCCTCTGAACTCATGCCTTCATCTTCGTACACGCAATTAGAAATAACAGAAGAAAAAATTGGACTGGAAGCGCAAATTCTGTCTTCTGATATAGGCCGTTTACGTTTACTTGTACTAGCGCACTTCATTTTATCTTCAGATTAGGAAAAGCATAGACTATTATTAGAAGAGAATTAAAACTTGCATGCACGATTCGCCACCTCTCACTTCAATTAGTAATTCTATGAACATTACAACAGATGTCAAAAGTCTGTCTGTAGCTCTGTAAGTATTTTGAACTACAGAATTCAAGACAAGGAAATATACAGATACACAAAAAAACAGGGCTCTTATTCGTGGAGAGCAACAATGGGTAACAACGTAGTGTTTCAGAGCCACCGAAATAATTATTACTGCGTACATAAAAATAAAAATTATACCCTTATAGTTCCCAATAAAGTGTATAGATGTATCAATGAACTCTTTGCTGCAATAATGAAATATTATATTTCATGGGTCAAACGGACCCATGGTATGTAAAAGTGATATGAATATAAAACAAAAAAAAAACTAATGAAAAAAAATAATAATCTCACTAGCGGTGGATTCATAGAACTTCAACAAGAGTGTACCTTGCAGCATGAGTGAATATATAAAATATGTTAATATAGATTGATAACTACGTTTTGTTCCTGGTCCATTGGACCCATAATATGCATAAAACGCTTAACAGCTAAAATATAAGCTACCAAAACTTTGGTGCTAGCCTCGTAATAAATATACAAAATACTGTACAGGATGAGGCCACAAGTCTTGTTAAGACAGTTGAATAAAATTTAAAAAATACGAGACAGAGAGGAATGAAATATCTCTGAACATGTTATAGGACAGGGAGATAACGTCACGGACCATACCGCGTTTCCTGTGGTCATCTTGAAATCCGCCATCTTGGATACAACGTTACAACCTTCAATAGGAAGAGCGGTGTGTGACACTTCACCTAGCACTAACAGTTTATCATGTGGAATTCATATGTGTTATTGCTTTTTGTCTAGCCCTCACGATTTCGAGATTGATACTGAAAATCAATGATGTTCAATTGTCAATTTCAATGTGTGCTCTAATCTGTATGAACTCTGTTCAACATGTCATGGCTTCACAGATTCTGGTCGTACGGTGCTCAATATCCCTTATCAGTTCTCTTGACTGATTAAACCATCGCCTTCACGTGACCCGTTCGTTAAAAATATCCAGGCTTCAGACTAAGCAATCATGGTGACCACTCGGAAGGTCATCTGTGTCAAATCCATTTCTCGGGAAACTGTTGATCCAGGTAAAAGACCGCACATGTGTTCCATACTGAGGCTGAACCCCATTATTTTGAAAACATGTGGAAAAACTACCGTCCTCGGATAACAGCGATGGCAGTACATCAGCCTTCCGGGATTTTCTGGGCTTTTGTTAAAGGTTGCCAACACTTCGTTCATAGCCGTTTTAGGTCTATCTGTCCGGCGTCTTTCTTCAATAGTTCCTGCATTTGAATAGTAGGGTAGCAACTTCTTGGGTGAGATATTTCAGGGTTAAGACCAACTGCCATGGAGCACACTTCAATCACTCGACATGAAAACAATCTCTATGCGTTTAGATTTCGTGATGACTATCTTCAATTTGTAAACCAGAAACGAACAATAACATAAACAAAATTACAAATTTCCCAAACCGCTAGAATTTTTTCAATTTGAATATAATTTTTAAGACCTTTAGGCAACAATGGCTCAGGCCAGATTGATGATGATGGGGTGAATTGTGGAATGGAGAAATTGCTGGGAAACGGGAGAACCAGAGAAAACACGTACACACGGCGTTTTTTCACCACAATGCACACATAGCATGAGCAGGGTTTGAACCGACGAACCCAAGTCCCACACTTGAGCACTCTACATCTGAGCCATCTGCGCCCTCACCAACCATTAGAGACAGACAAAAACAATCACGGTTTCAATTCCTGAGGAATATTTAGTGCTAGTTGATATGCCACACACATCCCCTCTTATTCGAAAAATTTCAAGTTGAATTCAAGATGGCGGATTCCAAGATGGCCGCCGGAAACACGATATTGTCCATGACGTTTTCCTCTCATCTTCAACATGTTCAGGGATACTTCATTCATGATTTTCTCGTATTTATTATTTTATTCGACTATCTAACAAGACTAAGGGCCATTGTGGATTTAGAAGAAATAGAGGCACGTTGGACCAGATTTTTGCCTTGATACAAATTTTGGAGAAGAAATGGGAATACAATGGGACGGTTCATCAACTATTCATTGATTTTAAGAAAGCATATGATTCTATCAAAATGAAAAAGTTATACAGTATCCTGATACGATTTGGAATTCCGAGAAAAATGGTTCAGCTAGTGAAGATGTGTCTCAACGGCCCCACAAGCAGAGTACGAATATGTAATAATATTTCAGATAGTTTCAAGATTCTCAACGGATTGAAACAAGGCGATGCCTTGTCACCACTACTGTTTAGCTTTGCGTTAGAGTATGCGATATTAAAAATTAAAGGGGACAAAAAGGGACTATCATTGAATAGTTGGAATCAACTGTTTGTATAAGTGGATGATGTAGATTTAATAGGGGACGATGTAGATGCACTACAAAGCAACACCGATGTTTTAGTAGAAGCGTACGATGAGATAGGTCTACAGATAAACATAGATAAAACAAAATACATGATAACAAGCCGAAACACAGGGAATAAAGTAAATAAAAAAAACATAAGAATTAAGGACGAAGTCATTCAGAAAATAAATAAATTTAAATACTTGGGAGCATACCTAACAAGTAAAATGAGGTCACGGCAGCAATAAAAAGTCGCTTAGTAACGGGGAACGCATGTTTCTATTCAATCCAAAATCTTCTAACATCGCGATTAATATAAAGGAAATTGAAATAAAAAATATACAGAACTGTTATTCTGCCGGTAATACTTTATGGGTGCCAAAGTTGGAGTACGACCCTAGCAGATGAACACAAATTACGAATGTTTGAAAATAAGGTTTTAAGAAATATATACGGACCGAAACGCGACGAGATGACTGGAGAGTGGAGGAGACTGTATAATGAAGAACTCCACGGACTGTACGATTCACCAGATGTTTTAAAAATATTGAAACCGCTATGACTAAGGTGGCCAGGCCTTGTATCTCGGATGGGGGAAAAACGAAGATTATATTCTTGCCTGGTTGGAAGGCCAGATGGAAGGAGGCCATTGGGAAGACCGAGACGTCGTTGGGAGGACAATAATAGAAGAGATCTTCGAGAAGTAGGTGTTTGAGATGAAAACTGGCTTGATATTGCCCATGATAGAATCCAATGGCGAACGTTTGTTACTACGGCGATGAACTTATGAATTCCATAAGCCATAGAGTTAGTTAGTTAGTCTAACTAGACTTATGGCCTAACTCTGTACAGTAAGTTGCATATTTATTACGAGGCTAACACAAAGTTGTAGCAACTAATATTTTAGCTGTTAAAGTAAACAAGATATCTCCTTTAATTTGGCATTTTTATCATGACGATGTCGACTGAACAGTTACCAACCTCCCTTGTAAGTGATATTTATCTGAGATATTGAATTTGCCAATTCAATAACCAGACAAATGTAACTAGCAAATTGGACATTTCTTCAGAGCATGCGAATAGTATTTTTAAAGAAACCAAATCGAGGTCTTAGTATGAGGGTTTTGAAGCAGGCTCTATGTGGTAGAAGCTTTTTTCCTTTCAGTGCAAATATGCTATAACATTAGCCCAAACTTTGATAGCACAGTATACCTTAGAAAGTTTCTCAATGTCAGCCAGTCGGTTGGATAAAGCGATAAAATTCTCAAGCGTGAGGTTATATCTTCAGATTCCGGTACGTCCAAGTTTCCTTATTCTTTGTCAGCAGAATGAGTATTCTGTATGAGAATTGTATAAACAAAAAATGAACCGTATTTAGTGTACCGTCCCGACTTCATAGCTCAACGATTCTCAATTTCTCGTAAGAAAGTATCATTTTAGGACACAATTTGTTTGGAATTAATTTCGGTAACAGCGGCAAAAATTGAGTTGTTAAACGTTCAGTAATTCCAATCTAAATCCGATTTCTGAAGTTAATGCCCTAAACTTCTGGCATCCGCTCTATCGACACAAATATATTATAATTTAGAAATAATGCTAAGCCAACTAATACTTCTGTTATTTAGAAGTTGGGCAAATAATTCGAACTAGTATTGTAGTATTTTTGTACCTGAATGATACATTTCGACCATATGAAGTCTGCTTTCAAACTACCCTTCTTAGACAGGGATCTCGGTTGCTAGTCTTGCAAAACATTTCTTAATTTTAGCCCTGTACTGTCGAAAATGCCCTTAATATGACTATCTAAACCATTGAAAAATGTATAAATTTTGAAGGTACAGAAATCAGAAAACACTCTTGTAAATGTAATGTATTTAATATAAAAGATTTTCTCAGAGCTTAAATTTGTATATTTCACGTCTTTAGAGCACACTTGTCAAATCACTATTTTTATAAAAAAAATAAGTAGCTCTACCATATTTTTAGAAGCCATTCCCGAAAACTTGAATCAAATTCTCATTGGTAATTTATTGTCACTACAGAGCATTAAGCAAACTAAACTTATTCTTTCTGACTGCTTGGCATATTCTAGTATTAATTTTATTTGATTGTATCTGGTAAAGGAAAATTGCACACGTTGTTGATCGTTGCTTTTCAAAAATCCATTATGCGACCAGAGAACACGAAATTAATTCTTCATAATAAAATTTCTCGAGACCTTTTCAAACAATATAAATAACAACCTTAAATTATTTTCTCCTCGGAATTAATCACATACGTCTGTACCACTGTTCTGAATGTGACCGCTAACGCATTGTCTGGTTTCTCACTATGAGAGTTTTAGTAAAAAATCGACTTCTTGTTGAAACTGTCTGAAAACGCGAACTTTTGTCGACCCCAGACGCTAGCTCAGAGACAACATGAAATCCCGAACTGGGGGAATGCCGCACTTGTGGTAGAACTAAATTTGAGCTATTCAGCACTGTCGGTTGCTCTTAAGCATATCTTTCTTCTAACGTTGTAAAGAAGCTAAGGAACAACTCTATCAAGTCAGAAAGTTTCAAAATGTTAATGTAATTTGGCTTACACTTAATCAAAGTTCCAATATTCCAATCATTCTCCTGTAAAATTTGAAATATGTACATGTGATAAGTGTGATTTAATATTTACGAAAAATTTTATGATGGATGTTCTTTTCAGAATGTGGTATTGCTAGACCTATCGTTGAAACCAGAATAGTTGGTGGTAAATTTGCAACACTCAAGTATCCGTGGATAGTTAAACTTGAATGGAAACAAGACGATAAATTTACTCAACTTTGTGGTGGTAGTTTGATATCCAACAACTTTGTTTTAACAGCTGCACACTGTTTCCACGATGGAACTGGGTAAGCATTGAAGACGTTTCATTATTCTCTCAGTTATAGGGTTGCAATTGAAAAATTCCTTTCGGCAGGTAGATTTCGAATTGTTTTTGATTGAATTTATTGTGTTAGGTGCAGAATAAAAACACTTTTAGTAAATATACTTTTATCATTTTATTTTCATTATAAAATTATAAATACGGAAACTAATTGCCCAAATAGCTTCACTAATTACTGTGCAAACCTTTTTGTTATTAGAACTGAATGCGGTGATATTCCAATTGAAATTAACAGGCCCAACGAAAGCTGTCATTTTATATACCCATAACGAAATATGAGCGCTATCGAGAAACTATTTATTGATTTAATCATCAAGAGATTTTCAATATTACCTCACAAGACATGGTTTAAAACTTTCGAATTTCCACCCCTACCCTCACTCGTACCTCCACAGACCCGGAATCGTTGGTGTCACCGTAAACTTCTTAGGGGGTAGTATAATATATTCAGACCAAGTTTCCCTATAAACTCCATAGAGGCTGATATATATTTTTTTAAATTCCAAACCCCTTCCCGGACCACACTTTTGGGCTGCTTTTGCTCATTAACGAAATTAGCCGAGCTATTAAGCCTAGAAACACCATAATAAAATTTGGTTCAATTATCTTTAAATTTATGACCGCTAGCATATATATATAATACTATATATATATATATATATATATATATATATATATATATA
>JAGDQP010000939.1:80266-99896 GCA_022664845.1 Lepisma saccharinum | reverse complement strand
TATATATATATACAGATCCTTATCAGAATAATGGAAACACCTGAACGAAAGTGCAACTTACCAGATTAATATGGTGTCGGGCCACCTTTCGCCTTCAGAACAGCCTTGATGCGACGTGGGATGGAGGCATAGAGGTCGTGAATGGTAGCAAGTGGAATATTACACCATTCCTCGTGCAGGGCATCGGCCAGTTCTGTGAGAGAGGATGGAGGTGGAAATCGTCGCCGGAGTCGTGTTTCCAAGATGGACCACAGATGTTCAATTATGTTGAGATCTGGGGATTGGGCGGGCCAGGGGAGATGTTGAACTTCATCCCGATGTTCCTCAAACCACGCTGCAACAACTCCAGCTGTGTGAATGGGTGCATTATCATCCTGGAATATGGCGTCCTTGTCCGGGAACAACATCCGGACCATAGGATGCAAGTGGTCTCCTAAAATTGCGACATAATCGTTGGTAGTGATGCGTCCGCGAAGTGTGACCACAGGACCCAATGAAAACCATGATATTGCGGCCCACAGCATCACCGTGCCGCCGCATGTTTCACAGTTGGGCGGAGACACTGCAGATCATACGCTTCTTTGGGCGTTCTCCACACATAAACACGGCCCGTGGTTTGGAATAGGGTGAATGGTGACTCATCCGACCATACCACACGTTTCCAGTCGTCAACGGTCCAAGTTGCATGGTCGCGGCACCATTTGCGGCGTGCTAAAGCGTGCTGGTCCCTGATGAGAGGTTTGGCCCGTGCAACACGACCCCGTAAGTTCATGTCATGTAATTCGCGGCGGACTGTGATTGTCGAAACAGGTTCGGGGAGGTGCTGATTGAGTTCCTCCGTCACTTGCGCCGCAGTGGCACGACGGTTGCGCGTGACAATGCGCTTTAATACCCGGCGTGCCCTGTCACTGATTCTTTTCTTCCACCCACTGTTCCGCTTCCCCGATGTGGTTTTCCCGTGTGTTGTGTAGGCCGTCATCACCTTCGACACTGTCCCTGGCGACACACCTAACACACTAGCCACTGCCGTCACACTCACTCCGCATAACCGCACACCAACAATTTGCCCTGTTTGAAACTCTGAGAGGTCTCCCATTTTACACTACCTCCGTCTGCTGCAGCCACTGCACACTCCTGTTCCACGACGCCTGACGTAGTATGGAGACCGACCTAACACACCACCACCAGCAGTCCGGCGCTGCGGTCGCCACGACACCACTGCCAACCCATACATCTGACGTGTTGCCAACTACAGGTGTTTCCATTATTCTGATAAGCATCTGTATATATAATACACAGCCATATTCAATCCAGAACTTAATGAGGCCTCTCCCGGAGGGAGGAGGTGGTCTACTGCTTCCACGCTGACCAGACGTGTTGGGAGAGAAGAACCGAAGCTTTTAACTGTGATCACTACCTCTTTATTCAGGTAGCTCCCCAATTGGCCTCACGACGCTGGGTGGACGCCACACAGGCAACAGCATCTGGAGTACTGCAACGGTCACCCATCCAAGCAATGACCAGACCCAGAGCTTCTTGACTTCGGTGATCTTACGGGAACCGGTAGACCAGCTCGGCTAGAGAATTGCCCATATTTAATCTTCCTACAGATTTAACCAATCTACAGTATGTTCCGAGCGGTGTTCAAAGCGATTTAGTAGAAATACAAAAGTACACACCGAGGCAATCTAATATCGAGAGTATACTTAATTCTTTAAAATCATTTAGCTACAAAACAAAATCAAAATGAAATTTAATAGAAATTAATTACTCTCCAAGAAACTACCAACACACTTCCAGTTTTGCAAGAAATAGAAACAATAAAAAAGTTAATACATAATATCCAAACCGTATTCGAAACGACAAAGAAAATCCCTGAAGTGATAAAAAAAATATTAAGGTTCAATTGCATAATCTTGAAACCAGTATATCATTTCTTCCAACGTTAGAAGATATTTCCGGTTTACAAGAAGTGTTGTTGACGAGTATTCAGAATGAAGTTAAAGAAGCGATACAAGAACTTTCAAAATGCATTTCTGTTCATGGTGTTAATGAAATAGTTAGTGGATTAAAGGATATTTTGAAAGGTTTAGAGGATACAAAACTAACACATAACACTCTAATTGCAGATATTCAAAAACATATTAGTTATCTAGAAACAAAATATACTTCTGTGACTAGTATTCTTAATAACTTATCTAAATCATATGCTGACATTCACGAATTTTGTAAGTAGAAGCCTCAATAGTTCTAATGCTCACAGTGACTCAGCTTTGGTAGGAGCAAGATAGTGTTCATAACCTTTATAATCATCACAGACTTTAATTCTGATAACGATTAGAATAAGGAAGATAGTGTAGCTAAATTGAAAGTGTTAGAAGGTACATTGAAAAGCGATATGTATAGGGTTATATATAATAGGTCTAATGCATTGTTAACATCAATATATATTTTCAGTTCTTTAAAATATCTTCAATACCTAATAAGGAACGTGACTTTACACGTGGCAATGTTAGTGGTAAATTATATCTCTTTCATATGAATACACCCTATATCATAACTCCTTTTCTCGGGAAGCTCAAAATTATAGTTTCCATTAGGTTAAGAAGAAGAACAAAGAGTTTCCTATTGTTGATATCTATTCAGTAAACCATGGTCAAAACTATGGGAATCTACTTCTAGGTAAGACACGATAAGATAAAATGAAATTTATAGGCGGTAACTACACTATATGACATTAGGTTATACATGAAGTACAACATGTTCCATCAGAAGATGAAATTGTACTTCACGAGTTTGATGTAGAAGGCGATTTGCTTGTAGTTCGATCGGGAAAAGTTTCACTATATTAATTAATATATTTATTACGCAATTGATTTCTCGATCTTTAATAGTTAGAATGAATAGTACATTGTAGAAGAAGTATTCAAGCCCTCCAGACGAAATTATAAACAAATGACTGTTGCAATAAAGGATATACATGATTTATGGCAGGCAGATCTGGTTCAAATGAACTCTAGGAACTTGAAAGGCTTAGCTAAATTAAATAGGGGCTATTCTTATCTTCTAACCACCATTGACACTTTTAGCAAGCATGCATGGGCTGTACCAGTTAAAAATAAGACAGGGAAGGAAGTTACACGCGCATTTGATGCAATACTAAAAAAACTCGACAAGTACCGAAGTTTTTGTAAACAGATCGCGGTAGCGAGTTCTATAATAAAGATATTATTAACTTAATGAGGCAAAGAGATATTACACATTATACTTCATACAGTAATAAGAAGGCTAGTATTGTTGAACGTTTTAATAGAACATAATTTGATGTGGAAGCAGATCACACTACAAGGTAATTACAAATTGTAAAATATATTACGTGCACTGATGAAAACATAGAACAATCAAAATGGAAACAAGTTGATGCCTTGAAGAAAGGAAACGAACAGGATTTAATATTAACTAATTACAGAAAGAGGTATACACCATCATCCAAGGCGAAATATAGAGTGGAAGACTATGTTCGAATTACTAATTTTAAAAGAGGATCCACTCCCAATTGGAGCACAGAAATATTTCAAATAGATAGTTTTGAGACTTATCCACCAACATATCACTTAAGAGATTATCGCAATGATATCATTAAGGGTCGTTAGTATGAGCAAGATCTAATGAATACTAAACACTCATATGTATATCTAATTGAAAAGGTGATACGCAGAACTAAAAGCAAAGCATATGTCAAAAGGTTGGGATTATGTTTAGAACATAATTCTTGGATCGATCTCAAAGCTATAATAAAGTTAAACATAATCTAACTAGTATAAGATGTGGAGTGTTAGAATACAAGTCTCGGTACTTAATGATTATGATAAGTTGAATAACGTTTTCCTTATAATATTCGTTGCTCAATAATAGGCCTATCTGGATGTGGGAAAACAACGTTAGTCATTGATAACTTCATTGTAGATCCAAGTTGGCTTTACTAGGGGCACTTATACTTCTTCTCTAAAAGTTTAGAGCAAACAAAGTATCAACAACTGCAATACATTTATATTGATATTAAAAAAATATTTCATTTTCAATTGTCTACTTTCAAACCTTCTATTATAAAGTTAGATGATTGCAAGCAAAGTTAAGTAATTATTTTTGATGGCTATATATTAGAGGATCAGATCACGGTGCAGATATTCTTTACACATGGTAGGCATAAAAGAATGGATTATTTTTACTTAGCTCAAATATATATATATTAATGTCCCAAACAACTTATTAGGGATAGTGCAAATTTTTTGTGTATATTTCGTCAAGATAACACGAACTTGAAACATATGTATAATGAATTTGTTGGTGGTGTCATTTAATAGATTTTTAAGATATATGTTCTATAGCATGGAAGGAGCTCTATGGCTTTATAAAAATCGATATGGCGAGAAAGTAGAACGTTGGAAAATATAGAATCAAAATTGATAATTTCTTTATAATCGAGTGACGCGTATGTTAATAAAAACGGAATGTCCTTATGTTTAACGTTTAGCGATAAATTGGTGTACGCATGCATGTATGTTACGTCTAACATTTATTATAATATAGTCTTTTTATAATGTTAAAATCAAAAACGAATAATGTTGAATTACAAATTCTCTTGGCGAAACGTTTTAAAGAATGGAAGCAGAATCACCATAGCTATTATGAAAATAAAAAACGACAAAAGACACTATTGATCGAGGCGATTAAGAGGTTAGGAAAAGAAATTAAAGGAGTAACCGATGACAATAGAAATCTAATTATAGAAATTATACCTGTAGCACATCAAAACATAAATAACTATCCACCAACACCATCAGAAAACTCTTTGAAAAATATTTATTTGTTTCACCTGAGGCACTGCCTGAGACGAGAAGAACAAAAGAAAAAGTACAAGAGAAGATGATGATGAGAAAGGAATTCAATTAGTTCCATTAGCGAGTCGATATTTGAGTAGTAATAGATCTGATAAAGATGAAGTATTTGGTTTATATTCTATTGATACCGATGGTGTAGTGCAGTGGAAGATTTGACGTTTTAATGTTTTCTTTGATAATGATGATTTAATTATATAGTCAGAGTAATATCGCACATGATCCATAGACTCCGATCTATTAAAAATTTTAAGGAACAGAAGGTTTATGGAAGTTATTAACTTATAAGCAACAAATAGGTTTCACTTATGAATATTATGAAACTTATAAGAAGATTTAAAAATCAAATCAATTGCCACAAATCAAAATCATGATCCGTCACTGGATAGAGTGAAATCAAGCTCCAGTGATAAGTATAAAACATTAATTAATGTTTTTGGCTTGAATTTAAAACAAAAGGTGAGGGTTTGAAAGGAAGAAAGCAAGAAAAGGTGATTAAGCGATATACAATCATGCTACAACAGTTTATTTGGATGGATGATGTTAAAAAGTTAGTAGATATATTATTTGTTATAGCAGGTGAAGAAGTAGCTGGAAACAAGAACCTTTATAATGAGAATGTGGACACAATGGATATGATTTCGTTTCGTTTATCTAGTTTCATTGTTTCTAACCCAAAGGAATGAGAGTATCTTATAAAGATCATTCATATGCTTCCACCAAGAATTTGGCAAACTATTGAAGGAAAGGGCTTAAAAAACGATATTATTAATAAATTGATCTTCGAACTACACCTCCCGGGCTATGAATTTTATGGTCTTGGTACACGTTTAGATGAAAGATTAGCGAGAAGTGATCGAGGTATAAATATATTAGATCAAGCATGTCGAGAGCATGATATTGCATACAAGAATTTTAAGATCTGACAGATAGACATTGGGCTGAACAAGACTTACAGTTTATAATTTTTGATAGGGTTGTTAGCAAAAAAGTTAGTTTAGCTGAAAAAGTAGCTTCATTAGGAGTAGCAATGGCGATGAATACAAAAGAAAAATGGGTTCGGAGTTATAATACTTGGATGTTGTATTCTTCTTTAACTTGATCTATAATATAGTTTCGTTTATGATAAAGGGCAAAGATGTAGCATTTCATATTCCATCACATGCATTAAAATCATTAAACATTATGACATTTTAAATAAATCACAACTTGCAAAGAAGCAAGGATGCTTGAATAAGGTTCTAAAATTAAGACTAGAACAGTGAAAGAAAGTTTGTAATCAACCAAAAGCAGGTGGTTTCATATTCGCTATCCCTGTGATTCTTTCGGCATTAGGAGCTCTTGGTAGTCTTGCTGGGGGTTCAGTAGCTATAGCTAAGGCAGTAATAGATGCAAAGAAAAATAAACAAGATCTAGAAGAACAAAAATGGCACAATCACGTTTTGTAATCATCAAATCTAGCTAGAGGTAAAGGTCTTAAAAGGAAACAGAGAAAGAAAATGCTAACAGTAAAAAAGGCGTTCACCAATTATAATAGCGAACGTATAGCTAAAGAATTACATATAAAATATTTTATATGTGTATTCATGTCGGACAGTCTTACATCTAAATCACCAGTGAAACAAGAATGTGTTCTTGATAACTCAGATAATGCAACTAATACTGGAACGCATTCGATATGTTATTGGTATGAAAATAATTAAGCATATATATTCGACTCATTTGTGCCTCTCAAGTCTTTCATTGTATATTTGAGTCCTACTCATACAATAATTGAATATAATAGTGATCAAATTCACAATTTAATGGTGTGACTTTTGGTCATTTATGTATGAAAATGTTCTTATCTAATGGATATAATTTTCGTCAATTTATTGAAAGATTGAAACTTGATACTTATTGAATGATGCCTGAAAGTATTAAATATTCTATATGTTAAAATGATTCTGTTGTATCTATCAGGGACTGCACTAAAGCTTCGATTGAATCTTCATAATAAGATTGATATTCAAAACTATAATTTGAAGGTGGAACTAATTGGATTCTATAGCATGTATCTAATACCAAATGTAACGAAAGATAATTATACCTATTTCTATTAAGGAGCATAAGGCAAGCTGGGTCACGGGTGAACTTGATTGAAACACTTCCGCGAACAGAGACTACCATTATTTACCCTAATACTTTATTTTCTCGTTACTCCGAGCCCCGCGGGAAAGTTGGGGCTAGCGGGGACTTACTAGTCAAGACGGAGAACTTTTCATTCACTCACTATAACCTATGTATGATAAATAATGTTCCGATTTTAAAGAATTACGTTTTTAACCATCCGATTACAGTCAAACACACAAGTAAGAGTCCTGAGACGCCATATTTATAGCGTCACCGATCACCAGCTAGGTGCTTTGCTGATTTATGTTAACGAGCAATTAATAACTTGTGTCGGCGACCAGCGCACAGTGGGACGAAAACCCAATAGCACGACGAAATTAATACCGCCGGACTCTGAGGAAATGTTGGTTGGATTTTGGTCAGAGGCTTATATGTTCGTCATATGGTTCAGATTCACGTGGTGTGTTGGATATTCACGTAGTGTCTGGGTATAGTATGTTTTATCTTGCCGAAAACGCTAAAAAGTCACTGTTTAACGGATTACCTGAAAGAAAAAGTGAATACAAATGCTGTTGATGATATCAAGACTTGCCTATTTGTTTTTGAAACGTCATTTCTAAGCATTGTGTACAATTAATTATCAACATGATTAATAAAACGCAAGAAACATATTTCAAAACACGTCAAAATAAACGTAAAGGCAAAATGTAAACAGTTCAGAAATTAAGAACGTAATAGTACTTATAAAAAATATTTTTGAATTGCAATTCATGTATGGACTTCAGGCATCTTTTTCGCTTAGATCATAGCAGGAAAGTGAAAAGATGGTGTAAGGAAGTTGTCGGGGATCCTGCTTCAATAAACCATGGATGTTTGTCTGATGCGTCCAATAACTAACCATTAAATACTCAGAATGAACCTGGGTTCCTTCCCAGGATTCTCCGATTAAATTCTCGAAGCTTTTAACTGGGCTACAGCAACTCGGTTGTGTTGAAAATTTTCTACTAAAGCAACTGTCGCTTTTGGCAAAGTTCGTTAATATTTTCTTTCTTACGTCATTCGGTATTTAAGTACGGATTTTTCAAATACGTCTGATTTTGTGAACCCAAATTAAAATACATGGTAAGATTTGCTGGTGTTTCTAAGTGCTTGAGTTACAAATGTAAATTTCAATATTGTCTACGTTTATCTACTAAACTGTAAAATTGAAATGACGTTTTCTATTTGTTTCTGAAATATGTGATTTTGATTTAACACTTTATATTAAAACTATTGAACATGGAATAACAACATTAAGCTCCATTCCCATTGTAATCTGTACCTTGTTATGTATCGTAATATTTGTATCTTTTAGGAGCAAGTTGAGAAACATCGAAAATAATCTTCGACTCCTGTTGAACTTTATAAGCTACAACGACACAAGTAAAGTTGTTTACAGGAAATCCAAAAAGATATTTATTCATGAGAAATATGATTTTCAATCATATGACAATGATATTACATTAATATTAATGGACGAACCAGTTTCACTGAAAGAATTCACTCCTATATGCATCTCACAAAGTAAGTTGGCAATTATAATTAGATCATTCATGTTTAAAATATCGTCATATGGTAGATGTAAATATATATTTAATAATATGTTTTTATTTTTGTGATATGATTTACAAATATATTGACTTTTACAGCAATATTATGTTCCAATAACATTGAATTATTGTTTTGAAAATATGTAAATCCAATACATTTATTTATTTAACAAAAACATACGAGATGATTAACATTTGTAGGTTTCGGATTTTTCCTCAGTACATATTTTCCACAATTTGCAAATCAAGAGTTAAAAGTGGTTTCAAGACGCTACTGGTGTCAATTTGTAATGACCTTACGTTGAAAAATGTGATCACTAGGGTGGATGAAAAAAAAATCTTTTCGATCCTTGAGTTGTCGCATCACACTTGAAGTTTCGCTGCAGTGATATCTAGTTACGAAACCAACTAAAATATGTTATTTTCAAAGAATTTCACTAATTGAGTTGTGGGCAGAACGTTTACAAAAGTTTGTCAGACTCGTAAGCTGGTGTTGATTTAGTTATTTTGGAGTAACAGAAGTTCACCGACATATGCAGCTCATTGCAAAATTCGCGTTAAAGGCGAACGGATCAACCCAGAACTCACCACCATGATGTGGTGGCATTTAGAGTTCAGCCCGGCCACCTGCCAGTAGTGCATACTCTATCACAAAATATTTTTGTTCTTCCTACACACCTTAGTCTTTGTTACATGTACTGAGGCATCGCATTTCCGGAGTTGCGTTTTGCTTTGATGTAAGTATCACTCTTTCCACAACTGCACACCTTTGGAGCTTCTTGGTGATTTTGTTACTATGTTTTGAAGAGATTGCTATGTACGGTAATCTCAAAAAGTCGCTTTACTGCATGCAGTAGTTCTTATATATTATTCGATTTCTTCGTCTAAATGACAACGAATAGTCGGAGGCTCAGTCAGTGGTGTGGTAAACCAGTCAATCATTTTGAAATATTGTAGTGCGTCGAATTCTATTGTCGGAACTGAACTCGCGTCTCTAATCACCTGGAAGTTTTGTTCCCTGTGCGACATTTTCTATTTAACTCCAGAAATGAACTTATTTAAATTTTTATTTATGCGTTTTAAGCAATTATACATCTCTAGGCTAAAATTCTTATATTCATGGGTATCCGTTAACTTGAACAGATTTTCCCGGTGAGCATAGTTCGTATTACTGACAGAACGTTATCTCAGATGCTGAAGTAGAAATTCTGAACGTTATAAATCCGTTGACATATCCCCGTATGAAGGTTCTTGTCTCATGCCAAATCGCATAGGTTCGTGAACCTTGTTACGAACCTCTAAGCCCTGCCCAACATGCGAACTTACAAACAATTTCAAACATGCTTTATAATCCGATTGCAGGGCAAAGCAAACCAATTGTTGACAATGGAAAAAGTTCGATCGGCAACGAAGGATTACCGAATTCAACGAGACTTCGTGGGCACTCAGAACTATCCTTCGTCTTATAGTATTCATGCAAGAACAACCGTTTGATTTGTATCTGTATACTTTTATACGGACAAAACAGAGAAAAATAGTACGCTGACTTATGAATCTTCAAAGTGAATTTATGTATCTTTTTTATATGTAAAAATCCACCAACAAATCCTTAGTAACTGTTTTCAGACACTTCATGCAGATATATTGAACTTTGAAGAAACAAAATGCAAATCGCCGGGGCTAGCTTGTAGTACTATGTTCCGGAACAAACTATTCAATGACATATTATTGTATGTCGAACACAAAGATTCTTTCTGTTTAGAATTCAGAATACACTTCACTATCAAACAATTTATTGCAAAATAATTTATTTTACTGTAATTCTGCAAAGTTGAATTTTTAGATGAAATTTTCGATTCACTTTATGATGGCTACTGTTAATTTTCGTATGCAAATTATTTTTTGCTGTTTTCTTGGTAGTTATTGCTTCCTTTTCTTTTTACAGATTTAATACTTACATGTATAAGATCACAAGGAAAATGTATATACTTTCAGTTATTAAATATGATCTCTGTTCGTACATAATTTCATGATTTTCATGGATGAAAATTTTTAGCAATCATATATCTCCATATAATTAACATCATCTGATCAACTCATGACAGAATATGTAGGCAGATGCAACAGATAACGAAAACACTATATTATAAGTAAATTCAATTTTTACGTAACCAGTCATTATTCCGACAATTTCTCATCAAAATTCATAAATGGAATTAAATGTTATTCAACTATTTCAATAAAATATCCCACACTTATGTGAAGAAAGTAGAACACTTTATTTCTCTTATATGGAATTAGTGTAACAGAAAAAATCACTGATAAATATTAAACAAGAATAATTCCAAGCGCAATAAATATAACAAGAAAAGACAATTTAACTGAACAAGTTAAAGCATTTAATTTACAGAATTTTAAATTAATACTACAATTCTAACAACCTTCCCTAATGAAAATGAGCGTAAAAATTTGAAGCATGGAGATGAACAAAGAACCCGAGTTCAAATGATAACAACTTAACTAAAGATAGTAGCGTGCGCAGTAGTATCCTATTTAACCTAATTAAAAAGAAAATCAATCACTTCACATTTAGTTATTTTTCAATCTTGGAATATACTTCTTCAACAATGATACATAAGAGAATAGTCTTTATTTGTCTCTTCCTCCCTTAACGTTACAGTGGTCTGTCTAAGAAAGGCTAATATTCTATATAGGTCCTTTCCATGGAGGACATAAAGCCTTGCTAATTTTCGTTCAAACTAGATATTACCTGATTCCTTACAAGAACCAAAGCTTCGATACACTCGAAAATACACAGAAATATTTATCTTAATATACATTCTCCATTTTTCTTCTCAAACACGCTGAATGTTCTTAAAAGTGAAAATATCCTGATCTGAAATATCCCGTCGAACACTCAAGTGATCATTAGGATATCTCCCAAATACAACCTAAAAGTGAAAATCTCAATTCTCTATGTTCTGCAGAATTTAACGAGAATTGAACCTGCCTCAATGTTAAAGCCCACTTTTTCTGATCGAAACCCAAATAAGATTTTATGCCATTTTTAGCCACCCCACATATCGTTTTACAGGATTCCCTGTAGCGAGATATGGAGAGCTCCGAATGCGTTTATTTCCATTATTGTGAACAAATCTCCGTAAGATAGTACTGATAAACACAACGATAATTGCAGGAATGGTCCGAACAAATCTAAATTTACTCCATACTTCAGATAAGCTTCGCATTTTAGAAGTACTTGTCCCATTCCTTAATGGAAACAGTTGTAATTATCCACTTGCATTATCTAATACTAGACATGCAATATCTATATTGTGAACTCGGATTAATTGGACCCGGCAAATCAACATACATATGCTCATGCACTTCCTTACAATACTTGCTGATTAGTTGCCCTTTAGTCTTTTCTACCTATGTTTCAGAGTTTGGCATAGGTGACAGCTTTTAACCTATCCTTTTAATTCATTTATCATGTTATTCCATGTAAAATATTTTCGAATCTTACTTAAAGTTTTAAATATACCTTGGTGTCCCCCAGCTACACAATTTTCATGACAGGAGAAAATAATCATCGCCCTAATTTTCTTTGGAACAAAGATTTTGTACTCAGGTGATCGAGCCTCAGTTCGTTGATACAAAATAGCATTAACAATCCGAAAACTTTCATATGTACTACCATTTGAGGCTACTTTTTCATATATTGTCTTAACATAAGGTTCTTATTTCTGTATATATCGAATATGTTTATATACTTGAGGTACACTACTTAATGTACATATGGGAACATTATTATGGTATTCTTTCACATCCAATGTTTCTTCTAATGCATCAAACATAGTGTTATCATACATTCTACTAAAAAATCTGGAACAAAATTTCTTTCAGTCGTAATATGTTCGATCTTATAGTCAATCTCGAACTTATATTCAAGAATCCTCTGAATAATATTTCCGTACCTGAATTTAGGATTTTTCCATATATGCACTAAACTAAAATTGTCCGTTAATAAGACGAACTCTTTACTAAATAATGTCAAAACCTGACTAACTCGTTGTAAATACTCACAAGCTCATATTCAAAGATGGTTCTATTAAGATCAGCAAGCATTATCATTTTTGAATAACAGGCTAACGGTATCAAATTCCCATTCTCATCCTCCTGTTGTAAAACACAGGCTAAACAAAGCAAGCAGGCATAACATTTTACATAAAATCATTTAAAAAATAAGGTATTTTCAGAACAACATTCTCTTTAAAAACCTGTTTCACAACCTTCAATGCTTCCTTTTGATTTATTCCCCACTCAAATTTAACCTTAGAAGATTTTAATTAATAAATTTTACTTACTATTTCAACATAATTAGAAATATGAGTGGCATAATATCCCAACAACCCAACCAATGATTTACCCTTCCACGATTTTTAAGGGGAGGAATTGTATTAATCGCTTCTATTATATCCTCCAACATAGAAATTTATCTATCAGAAACTTGAGAACCTAGGAATTTATTAAGGTTCTAAAAACATTATTCAAGCCGAAACTGTAATTCCCCGATCTTTTAATCTTTTGAAAATTTCCAATAATAATGACTTATGAGATTACTTATGAGAGATGTACAGAAAATATAGAAAAAATAGTACGCTGACTTACAAATCTTCAAAGTGAATTCATGTCTCATTTTTATATGTAAAAAATCACCAACAAATCCTTAATAACTGTTTCCAGACACTCCATGCAGATATATTGAACTTTGAACAAACAAAATGCACATTGCCGGGCTAGCTTGTAGTACTATGTTCCGGAACAAACTATTGAATGACATATAATTGTATGTAAAACACAGAGATTCCTTCGTTTTAGAATTCAAAATACACTTCACTTTCAAACAATTTATTGTAGAATAATATATTTTACTGTACTTGATGCAAATCAGGACTGTATTCTGCACAGTTGAATTTTTTAGAAGAAATTTTCGATTCATTTGATTATGGCTACTGTTAATTTTCGTATGCAGATTATTTTTTGTTATTTTCATTATAGTCCTTGTTTCCTTTTTTACATATTTAGTATTTGCCTGTATAAGGTCACAAGAAAAACGTATACATCATCAGTTATTAAATAGATCATATTAAATATGATCTATTTTCGTACATAATTTCACGATTTTCATGAACGAAATTTTTTAGCAATCATACATCTCCATACAATTAACATCATCTGATCAACTCATGACAAAACATGCAGGCAGATACAACAGATAACGAAAACACTATTTTAGAAGGAAATTCCTTATTTTTTCATAACCATACATTTTCCCGGTAATAACCCAGCATAATTCAACAATCGAATTGAATGTTATTTAACCATTTCTTTACAACCTCCATCTCATATCTTGTGAAATGCTAAATGCTTGGCCAAGTTTAAGGAGCCTCCGTACCTACGGTTCGACTGGGTGTGTGTGGGTTTTCATATTTTTAAAGATACTGGACAAATGATAAGGAAAAAAGGAATTTTGAAAAGCGGCCCCAATTATACTTGTAAATACGTATAAAATGAACTATCTGCCACTTTGCATTATTTATCTTAGCTGAGAAATTAGAGTACATGTATTTAATGACGTCATACGCCTAAGCAGAATTCAAGCTGCTCAGCTAAAATAAAAATGCCAAAATACAATAACTCTCCTATAATTAAAAAAATCCTTTTTAATGTAGTTATAAACTTTGAACAATTACTCGTTAGCCCGGGATAGGCCGGGACAGAAGATGTTAAGGAGTTTAAAAGGGTCTAGCTTGTAGGTACCATCCCGCTATTTGCTTGGCGTAACAGAAAAATCAGTGGCAAAACCATAGTCAAGATCGTCAGCCAATGGAATCTTGCCCAGGCAGTCCTGAACGTGAAGACAATGCTCTACCTATGGTCAGTCGGTAAATAAAGTTGATGATTGGTGTTGTTCCTGTAATAACGTCTAAGATTCGAAGATCTCTCACAGAAAGACAAAACCTGATATTATTATTTTTTAATTGATCGTATTTAAGAAGGAAAAATATAACTCAATATAACTCTTAAATTATATTATTTAAGAGATTGCTCCTTTCGTTCAATTATAACTGAAAATGTCAACAATTCCTCTCCGGATGAAACACATATAATTGTGGAATTAACACAGATCAATGTTTTCTGTGTGGACAAAATCAGTCGATGATGTCTTACCATTGCCTTCCATAGATTGATGAAAACATCCTAATAACGAGATCAACAGTTGAAAGTGGACTACATATCATTAGTATTCCTACAGACACCAGTAGGTCATAAGCGAATCTACTAATATACCTAGACAAAGTATGCTACATTTGAGAGTAATTATTAATTAATAATTTGGGAATTAATATTAAAATTTATGTTGTCACGGAATTTTGTGATCATAAGCAAGGTATATTGTAGAGCATGGCGTATTCAGCTCATCAATGCGTCTGGGAAGATACTATTCTAATTTATTTCAATGCCTTTGGGCAACTGTGGCTCAGGCCGTATGGATGATGGTGGGATGAATTGGTGGAATGAAGAAAGTGGGAGGAAACGGAAGCACTCCCAGAAAACCCACGCATACTGTGTTTATCAACCACAAATTTGACGACTCCAAACTCCGGAGGTGAGATCTCTACCAACTGAGCCACCGTAGCCCCAGTGAAGATGGAATTAAATTTAAAATTTACTACTGACAACTTTGAACAAGCTCTGAGGCCGCTCTCAACAAATTCGGGTTGCGGATGTAAACTTCAGCAGAAAGTGCTGTGAAGCCTTATGCACCCGTTTTGTCCGTCTGTCAATCTGTCGACAATTTTCACCTCAGGAACTACTATGTCTAGGATTTCAATATCAATTTCACTGATGGTCTTTAAGCATCTAAGCCACAGGTAGGGATAGGGCATGGAAAAGGATACGGGAAGGAGTTGACCAAGGTCTAAGTTGATGGTACCATCCCGGCACTTGCCTTATGGGGCAGAAAATCGTGGAAAAATCCTGTCAGGATGGTCGTCCTCTGGGAATGAAGGCATTTAAACAAGAATACACAATCAGCTTATTTCGTACAGGAACGCTTAGATTTTTTATTGGTTTTAAATAAACACCGTTTAATACAACAAATTATATTGGTCTTTACTCTAACTATACGCATACTATTTATGAAAGTTTTATCTTTTTTCACTCTTCTTGGCATTAGTAAAATTACTTTGTTTTACACCTCTTTCCGTAACAGCAACAATTTTTGAAAGGAGGATTTACACCATAATTTAGTACTTTTTGTCAAATTAAGAGAGGTCTTTGATAAATAAAAAACACTGTTAAAAACTTTAACTACAAAAATTTCGAATTTAATTTTAAGACCTTTACGCAACTTTGGCTCAGGCCGTATGGATGACGATAAGATGATTGGTGTAATGAAGAGAGTAGGGGGGAAAGGGAGAACCCCGAGAAAGCCCAAGCACACGGTGTTTAACTACAACAGAAACCATATCGTCAGTAGTACACATACGTGCTTTCAACGTTGATTTTAGGTTCATTTCGTTGATTAACGGTTAACTGTTGAAAAAAATTCGTTTAGTTTTTAACCATATTTTAAGACGTCATTGCTTCGATAAGACGTTAATACATGATATATTCAATGTGTTACTTTCAACTATGGTATAGATTTTGTTTAATGTGTTTCTAACTAATTTTATGTAAAGAAAAAATATAATTAATATCTAATTGAACGGCACAACTAAATTTTAGGTACGTTGAAACCCGATTTAATTTTAAATCATATTTCAACGACGATAGAATGTCGTTGATACGACGTACTTTCAACTATAATTAATATTATGTACTAGATTTATTTTCACACTTGTATTTCTAATTTAATTGCTTATACATTATAATTAAAATCAAATACAAAGAAATTAACTATATTTTTCATGTACGCATGTGCATGTTAATAGCATTGAATTTTAAACTATATTTCAATGAACATTTAATTTCATTAATAGGGCGTTTATCTATGACAGATTTCTTTTTATATGCGTTTTCTAAGGCGACACATTACACTTATTGAGAAATACCAATTTTATAGTACAGCTATGATCAAATTGTTAAAGAAGAAAAACTGCGCATAAGAAGAAAAAGAAAGTATTGTTTATTTTTATTCGTACATGATGTATAACAACGCGAAGCGACTCCATGCTAGACTGCCTGTTAATACAGATACTGTAAAAGAGCAGGGAACTCTCAAACGTGGATCCATGGATGACGGGACAAGACGACAAGCTAACCAACGACAAGTTCAGAACCTTCCTATGTTCCAACCCCTCAGTTGCTACTCTAATTCTTTACTGTTGGAAAATAAACACCGCATATCACGAGGAAAACAACGGATAAAATGAAACTAAATGTGTGTTTACGAATAGACAGCATTAATGCTTTGTTTTGGCCATCTAGACCCGTTTCTTTATACTTTCTTCTGAACAATTATTCAACGTTGAATAAACCGTTGAACAGGCGGACATTTCGGTACGTTTACAACGTTGACATTACATTTCGGTACTAGCGTTTAATCCACATATTTTCAACGTTTGTGCGCTACAGGGGACATTATTACAACACCAAATACCACCCATTTAATAACACTCTAATACACCGCCCTTATCTTATGGACATATTTTGTTTCTTTCCTGGATGCTTCAATATCTAATTATCACAAATTTATTTGGTTGATATACCTTTCAACCAGTGGCGACCGGTGGATGTCTCCACTGGGTGTTGCACTCAGGCACACCCCGAGCTACAAAGAGTATTGGGTCAAGATAACTTAGCGAAGGGCTAAGGGCTTACGAAACACACGTAAATTGTTTACGTATATATTGGGAAAATGAAAATTTACCAGGGCTCAGCCCACAACCTGGCTGCGAGCCTAGACTTGCACTATGTGAGAAAGAATTGGGTAACTAATCAGTCACAATCAATCAACGTAGAGTGTAATTATGTAACATAGACACAAAAGAAGAAGTGGCCAGATTTGTATTAAAAGGAACGTTAAATGAATTAGTAGGAAATGAAGTAGCTATAATACTAAGAATATAATTTGATTGTATGTCACAAATTTTCGTGACTAGAAATTTGTGTCACTGTTATTCGTATTGTTAATATCAATTTTAGAAACTTTGAAGATTCAGTAAACTTTTTCACCAAGCTATTTTGAATGATAAAATCGAACAAGCCCACAGCTTCTGACATGGATGAAAATTCTTCTACCTAGTGGATTGAAGACAGTTCGTGAACACAGACATTTTCTTTGTCAAGAAATGTGTACATTGAACATAATTTATCCACAGTTTGTTTTGGATAATTGAAAAAGTAACTCCAAAATTTCTCTAGAGCAAACAGGGTGGCTACCATAACCTGCCATGTGAATGTAAGGATTTTGCTTCGCAAGTAATTGCATTGCATACTTTCTTTGCTTCCCTTACCCATTCAATTCTTGCACTTTTTCACCTTTTTGATACCGTGTTTGTATTTTCTGTTGTATCACTGGAATCATTAAGCTGGTTTTTATATTCCTTATTTGTTTCAAAGCTAACTTGAAAATAACCATTTGTGCCAAGGAAAAGTCAATTTCTCGATTTTGAAATTGATTAAACAAAACTTTCACAAGAATCATTATTTTACTTTTTTTTAAAAAAAGCCAGAAATTAAAATGGCTACTATTAAGTGTATTCTTGTAAATTTCAGGGCGATGGATTGTGTTTGAAATTTTATCTTCTTCCATTTTCACTAAATTTTTCATGCATTGAAAAATACCCTCGTTATGTCCAAAGACAGTATTTACGTTTCCGGAGAGGAAGTTCCAACAAGAGGGCTCCTCCCTCCAAAACCACCACTTTTAACATTGTTCAAAATATGTCTAAAACTAAGGGCACTAACTAAAATGTAAGTTCATAGGGCTCTAGAGATGACAAATTACCATGAAATACAACGGAGAACGATCTGTAAATCTTGCCTATTTATGAGTGGTAAGACTTCAATTAAATAATTACATCATAATCTTTGAAAACATATCACTCATCAATTGACAAGCTCGAGATCGCAGTCCATCGTATTTCATGTTAATTTGTAAGCTCCAGTGGGCTATAAACTTACATTTCCGATAGTGCTATTGGTTTTTGAAATATTTTGAAAAATATTTGAAAGTGGGAAGATTGGGAACTACGAGAAAAAAGTACAACACACGCCTTGCAAATCTGGGGACAAAATATTACATTTCTATTTACAAAAGAAGGTTTCTTCATAAACAGATTCACTTGATGAGCGTAACAATGAATATATACAGCATTTAAAATAGAACGATACAGTGCCATAGCTTTAAAATTTTGATTTGGCGATTAAAGTGCCATGGGTCACCCACAATGACCTCTGTCAAAAAGCAATACTTTACTGAATGTTGATGCTGAAAAAATTTCATGAATGTATGTAGACAAGAAGAGGAGAGGACACTTAATCTCGCTTGTCCACTTCCACTCTAAACCAATATGAACCAAATTTTCAGTTTCAACTCAGCTTTATACGCTTGATATCGCTATGTGGCCCGTTTTAATACGTGTCTTAAATCTTGCAAAAAAGTAAATATTATTTCCAGTATTTTCTCTTACATACAGAGTACGATATACTATTATACGAATAACTCAGGATTTGAAACGTAAATAAAAAAAACGGGTCGCACAGCGATAAGAAGAGTTTACACTTGAGTTGGAACTGAAAGTTGTGTCCAGATTGGATTAAACTGGAGGTGGGCATACCAGTGTAAATATTTGCTCTGGCGTCTATCTTCCGACACTAAGGAGTCTATCCAATCTCCAGAAAGTCGCGCGCGAGATTCAGCATTCTCTGGCAATGTCGCTGTTGAAATCATGAAGGAACATATACACGCTCGCAAACACACACAGACACACAGACACACACACACACACACACACACAT